>JAJEJO010005362.1:0-69241 GCA_020662805.1 Glaucomys volans | reverse complement strand
AAATAAAAATAAAAGGCATCCAGATTACAGGAAGAAGTAAAATTCTCTTTGTTTAGAGACAATGTAGAGAATCTGATGGAATCTATTTTTAAAAGCTGCTAGTACTCATTATTGGGTTTAGTGTCAGGATACAAGGTTAAAAGAAAAACCAATTACATTTCTCCATACTAGCAACAACTAGAAATTTAATTAAAAAATTGACATTTACATTGTCATCCAAAATTATAAAATGATGGGATAAAACTGACAAGATATGTGCAAGGCCTCTATATTTAAACCAAAAGTCTATTGCTGAGAGAAATTTTTGAAAGACTTAAAACAACTTCTTCTCAAACAATTTTCTGTCCCAAAGGACACTTGGAAATGTCTGGAGACACTTCATTGCCACAAGCCAGAGTAGGTGTGGGAGAAAAGCAGGTTATGTATGCTACTGGGATCAAGTTAGTAGAGGGCAAGCATGCCGCTTAACATTCTGCAATACTCCCAAAGCTCCCCACAACCAAGAATTCAGTAGTCCAAAGTATCAATGTGCCAAGGATGGGAAACTCTGGCATGATGGAGACACTTATTGTTCATGAGTCAGAAGACTTATCATGGTTAGAATGTCAGTTCTTCACATATCGATTTAAAACATTCAATGCAGTCCCAATCCAATTCCCAAGTAGCTTTCATTTGTTTTATATTTATGTTAAAAAGTCAATTCTAAAATTGATGTGAAAAGAGAAAAGTTGTAAAATAGCCAAAGTAACTCTGAAAAAAAAATAACAAGTTAGGTAAACTAACACTGCATATTTTAAGTCTCATTATATAAAACTACAGTGGTCAAGTTGTGTTGTATTGACCTCAACACAGACAAATGGAACAAGTGGAACAGAAGAGAGAGTATGGGTATAGACCCACATATATATGAACAATTTGTTTTCAGCAAGGATGCAAATGCAGTTCAATGGGGATAGTTTTTCTTTCAACAAATGGTGGCAGAGCAAGTGGATATGCATACATAGAAAATGAATTTCATTTATATCCCATACAGTATGCAATTATTAACTTGATATGAATCATAGGTCTAGGTAATATCTAAAACTTCTAGAAGAAAACATAAGGGAAAAATCTTTTTAACCTCTGATTAGGAAAATGTTTCTTAGATATAATAGCAAATGTGTGTCCCACAATAGGAAAAATTAGACAAATTGAACTATGCTAAATTTAAAAGCTTATGCTCTCTGAAAAACTACCAAGAAAATAAAAAGATAAGTCATGGGCTCAAAAAAGACAGTCACAGTGTGTATTCATGATATAGATTTATAACGAATATTTATGATATAGATTTGTATCCAAAATATGCAAAGAACTCTAAAACTACAAAAAAAACCAATTTAAAAAATCGATGAAAGATTTAAATAAGCCCTTTATTAATGAAGACAAACAGATGACAAGCACAAGGAAAGATGCTCAACATCAGTAGTTAATAAGAAAGTGCTAATTAAAATCAAAAGGAAATAATACTTAGAATGGACAAAATTTAAAAGATCGACCATACCAAATGTTGGAGAGTATGTGAAGGGACTGAAATTTTTATACACAAATAGTGAAATGTACAGTGATGAAATCACTTCAGGAAACCAATTGGTTGTTTCATAAAAGTGAGACATACACCATCTTAGTATCTACTCTTAGGTAAGAAAAGCTAACCCAGGAAAAATTAAACATATGTGCATGTAAAGACTTTTACATGGATGTTCATAGTAACAATAGGCGTAAGAGTCAAAAAGCAGAAACAATCCAAATATTTATCAACAGATGAATGGATAAACAAATAGTGGTACATCCACACAAAGGAACTGTACTTAGCAGGAAAACATATTGCCTATTGATATGCACAAAAAATGGAAAGATTTCAAAATGTTTATGCTGCGATAAGAAAAATTATATAGTGTTTGATTCCATTTACACAATATTTTAGAGACATTAAACCAATCTCTAGTGTACTACTCGTTGCAGGCACAGTGTTCTCTGCTTGGGACAGGAATGAAGTGGGGTGTAGATATTAGAAAGGAGCACACATAAACTTTTTGGGTTGAGATGAATATGTTCACAATTTTTATTGTGATAATGATTTTACATGACAAATTTTATTCAATCATATGCTTTAAATGTGGGAAAACTTTATGTAATTTATAACTCAAAATGAAAATTTGGTAAGTGAAATAGAATGGTGAAAAGACAAATTTCCCAGAGCCCATAGCTAACAGAAAAACAAAACAAAGCAAATCCTAGAATAGAACAGAAAGATGACCTGCTATGAATTGATAGGTTGAAATGTTTTGTCTCCACCAAAACTTACATTGAGACCTGGCTTGTCAGCGTGGTAGTGTTGAAGGGAAGGGCCAATTGAAAATGTTTGAGTCATAGAGTGAAAGCCTCATGAAGGGATTAATGCCTTTCTCCATGGAGTGTCATGGGATTTTGATCCCCTTTCCTCGCTTTTACGTGTGTCTACTTTCCCTTCCATTCTGTCATGAGCTGAAGTAGCAGGTAGCCCCTGCAAGATGCTACTACTTGGGTTTTCCAGTCTCCAGAACAATGAGGAAAAATAAACTTCTTTTCTTTATCAACTATTCAGTCTGAGGTATTCTGTTACAGAAACAGAAGCCAGATTAAGACAAGGACTAAATTATGAAGTATGAAATCTGACTAGGAGCACATGAAAAGAGAGAAAATTTTCTTAAAAATAATAGAAAAAATGTTTAGAGCTAAGAGAGATAGTCCTTTAGATTGAGGTTCACCCAAGATCCAACACTGTAGTTTAAAGAAAAGATTCACTTTATAAAACACCAGAACTATATCATCAGATCTCCCATTAGCCATGAACAGTTGTGGGGGAATGGGGAAGTCAGGAGCTGGGGGTGACTCAACTATGTGTAGCAAAGATAGTCTGACATTAAATTTATTATCAGTATCACTGCATGCTGAAATACAATGATACAATGATTTCAAATTTCAAGGGAAATTACTTTTATCCACAAGTCAACACCTAGCTAACTCTCAGTTAAACTTACAGGAGAAAGGAGGGAATTTAGATATGCATAAAACCTCAAGAACCTTCCTTCACATACAGCCTTGTTGGAATATTAACTGACAGTGAACTGAGGAGAGGTAAGAGGTAAAATCAGAAAAGAGAAAGACATAGGCTAGTTGAAAAAAAATTGTGGAATTCATCCAGAAGTCCAATGGAATGGATAGAACAAGGATTTTGCAACAGGTCCTAAAAGTAAGCAGCTCTAAATTGCAAGGGAAGTGAGTAAACACAAAGAAGAATATCTTCATGAGGGAAATTAGAAAAGATTCCCCAAAATAAATTTAATGACTGAAGTGGTGAATAATATTATGTACATGGTTAAGAAAATATATCATTCTTTTCTCATTAAAGTAAAAAGAATGGAAATTAGAAACATCAGAATGGGTGTTGGTGGGTGATGGAGAGGAATTAAACCTAGGAAAGTCTTGATACAAACGAAAGTGCTGTGTGGCTTGGATCAGTTAAAGGGATGTAGGAAAAAGTAATTCATTTGACCTGGACCTTAGGAATAGTGTTCAAATTGGACTTCTAAAACTGGAAAAGAAAACCAAGCAATTTTTTTTTACCTCTGCTTTCAATAATATTAACATAATTTTAATGACATCGAAGCTGTTAATTGGTTTTCAACTTTTAGAATTAACTTCTACATAAACTCCTTCAGGCTGCAATATGGTTAGATTGTGAAATGTAAACACCATTAGCATCATCCTTGCAGTAACAGCTGACTGGACAATCTTGGCTCACAGGTCATCAACTGATCCCATCTTCCGAGCAGAGAAACTACAGTATCTGAGAGTTTTCTCCATTTTTCTAATGATTATCTTTACATATTTAAACAAAATACTAAACTTGGAACTGTACTTGCAAAGTATAGCTCAAATGCTGGAATCATCACTATACCTGATTTCAAAATATACTACAGAGCCATAGTTAAAAACCAGCATGGTATCTACATAAAAACAGACCCATAGACCAATGGAACAGAACAGAGGATTCAGAAATAAGCCTATATATCTATAGCCATCTGATTTTCAACAAAGGGGCCAAAAGCATAAGTTGGAGACAAAACAACCCTTCAACAAAAGATGTTGAGAAAACTGAATAATGACATGAAGAAGATTGAAACTTGATTGCTTTCTCTCATCCTATATAAAAATCAACTTAAAATGGGTCAAAAATCTTAATTTAAGACCTGAAACTTTGAAACTATTGCTAGAGGAGAACAGGAGAAATTCTGGAAGATATTGGCACAGGCAATGATTTCTCAAATAAGACTCCAGTAGTTTGGGAAATAAAAGCAATATTTGATAAATGGGATTACATCAAATCGAAAAGCTTCTGCAGAGCAAAGGAAACAATAAACAGAATGAAGAAACAACCTACAGAATGGGAGAAAATCTTTGCCAGCTAGTCATCTGATGGAGAATTAAAATCCAGAATACATAAAGAACTCAACAAAAGCTAACAAAAGAACAAATAATCCAATCAATAGGTGGGCCAATGATCTGAACAGACACTTCTAAAAAAGAAGTACAAATGGCCAGCAAATATATGAAAAAATGCTCAATGCACTTAGCCATCAGGGGAAATGCAAGTCAAAACCTCATTGAGATTCCATCTCACCCCAGTCAGTATAGCTATTATAAAAAAAATTAAAAACCCAAATACAGGAGAGAATTTGGAGGCTAAGAAGCCCTTATACATCCCTGGTATGAATATAATTTAGCACAGTCACTATGTAAAACAATATAGAGATTCCTGAAAAATCTAAAAATGATCCACCATTGGATGCATCTTGTATCACTCCTGGGCATATGAATGAAGGAAACAAAGTCAGCATAAAACAGACACCTGCTTTCCCATGTTTAGGTGCGCTGCAGCACACTCTTCACAATAACCAAGATATGGAATCAGTCTAAGTGCCTGGTCACAGATGAATGGATTAAAATATATGGTACTTCAACATCCCTTGTTATAGGAGAAATGCAAATCAAAACCACCCTAAGATTTCATCTTACCCCAATTAGAATGTCTTTTATTAAGAATACAGGCAACAACAGGTGTTGGCGAGGATGTGGGGAAAAGGGTACACTCATTCATTGCTGGTGGGAGTGCAAGTTGGTGCAGCCACTCTGGAAAGCAGTGTGGAGATTCCTTAGAAAACTTGGAATGGATCCACCATTTGACCCAGATATCCCTCTCCTTGGCCTATACCCAAAGGACTTAAAATCAGATTACTACAGTGATATATCCACATCAATGTTCATAGCTGCTCAATTCACAATAGCTAGATTGTGGAACCAACCTAGGTGTCCTTCAATAGATGAATGGATAAAGAAACTGTGGTATACATACACAATGGAATATTACTCAGCCATAAAGAAGAATAAAATTATGGCATTTGTAGGTAAATGGATGATGTTGGAGACTATTATGTTAAGTGAGACTAGCCAATCCCCAAAATCCAAAGGCCGAATGGTCTCTCTGATAAGTGAATGATGATGCATAATGTGGGGTGGAATGTTGGCAAGAATGGAGAAAGGATAGATAGCATAGAGGGAAGGGAGGGGTGGGGTTGAGGTTGGGGGGTAAGAATAATAACAGTATGTGTGACAGACATCATTGCCCTGTGTACACGTATGAATGCACAGATGGGGTGACTCTACTTTGTGTACAACCCTTGAAACAATTGCTGTACTCCACTTGTGTTCAATGGATCAAAAAATTAAATAAAAAAATAAAAAATAAAATATATGGTACTTATATACTAGAATTTTATCCAGATATAAAGAAGAATGAACTCAAGTCATTTGCAAGAAAATGGATGGAACTGGAGAGCATCATGTTAAGGGAAAATAGCCAGACCCAGAAACATAAGTGTTACATGTTTTCTCTCATGTAAATACATGTACATAAAAACTAAATAATAATAATGAAAAGATTGGAAAATGGAAGACAGGCCATTAGGGCAAAAGAAGGGAACTGAGGGGAGAGTGGAGGAAGAGAGAGGGCAAGATAAGGTACTGGGGAGAGTGGATATAATCAAAGCACAATAGATGATGTACAGAAATGTCACAGTGAAACCCACTAATTTGTACAATTTATATGTGAATAATTACAATAAAAATAAAACAATAAACAAAGTATATCTCAAAAATGTGGGTGTTCATTAGTTTTCAACTTTCAAACTCAATCTGTAAACATACTATTAAATGCAGACACAGTTCTTTGATGGAAGGCAGAGTATAAATATTTTCAACCTTGACATTGGAAAATTATAACTATAGCTATATCTATAATGGAAAAGGAGAAAGAAATACAGGGAAGGATGGGACGCTGGTTTTTGTATCTAAAAGTAGAGTGTCATGTCAATAGCAGTACTTTGCACAATAACCATGATATGGAACCAACCTAGTTACCCATCAGTGTCTGAGTGGACAAAGAAAATGTGGTTTATATACATCATGGCATATTATTGAGCCATGAAAAGCATGAATTTTGTTGCAAAATGGATGGAACTGGAGGACATTCTGTGAGGTGAGATAAACCAAACATGGAAAGACCAAGACCTGATGCTGTCTCTCATATGTGGAAGCTTAAAAAGTTGGTCTCAAAGTAGAAGAGAGTAGAGTGTTATTAGAGGTAGGGAGTGGGTATAGAGGGAGGGGTACCAAAATACAGTTAGATAAAAGGAGTAAGTTCTAAAGTTCTAATATTCTACAGCATAGTAGGGTGGCTAGGAAGAACTGAAGTAGAGAAGTTCAAAAGCTCCA
The DNA here is from genome assembly GCA_020662805.1 of Glaucomys volans. NCBI lineage: Eukaryota > Metazoa > Chordata > Mammalia > Rodentia > Sciuridae > Glaucomys > Glaucomys volans. The sequence continues at coordinate 62,389 of JAJEJO010005362.1, read as the reverse complement.
AACATAAAGAAATAATAAGGGAATGAAAATGCTAAATGCCCTGATTTGGTTGATATGCATTTTATGCCTGTACTGAAATATCACACTGGATCCCAAAGATATGTGCTACTATTATGTTGTAAATTAAAAAGAAAAATAAATAAAAATGGACAGTCAAGAGAAAGTATGTAAGCCTAGAAAAATAAGAAATGGAGATTTAAATTGTAAAGACATTGTCTTACCATCATCTATCAGGGGCACTACCTAACTCCCTTTTTGTTTCAAGATGTACACACTGACACTCACCATGCTTTGGTCTTCCATTTTAATGAATTTATTATTATTATTATTATTATTATTATTAGTTATTATTCCCCGGGATTGAATGCAGGGTCTTGTGCACTGGACCCGCTACTGAGCCACACTCCCAGCCTCAGTCCATTGCATTTTACCTACCTGTAACCTCTACATTGTTTCCCTGTTGATTCTAGCTGGAACCTGATCATCTAAGAAGCAAGGGTGATGGGGCATGTATCCCTCTAAGACTAGCAGTTCCTCAGTTCATCACTGCTGCCAGTTTAGTCCTGCATGAGGCTAAATGATCCTACCTAAAGAATACATCACAGGTTTCAGAGAGTTAGTCTTCTCTGAAGAACATGTTCCCATTCCAAGGAGAATAGACAGTCTCTACCCATTAGAAGCTAGTAAAAAAGAAGTTAGAGCAAGAATTTTAAAACAGCCAAAGGTTCATGCAGGCCGTGTCAGTCATGGGCCAGGGAAGTGAGCAAGCTGGGCAGAGGTTCTCTGGGTAAAATTGGACCCCGCATTCAGGGAGGCCTCTTCTGTGGGCCAAAGAGGGATGCTTTTTAGAAGAAGCTTGAAGAAATTCAGTTAGAATTTGAAAATCCTTTCTTCTGCAGTTAGTGGACATTTAAACTTGTCATCTGGGATGGACCTTATTTTAGCCCAGTGACGTGGATGAGAAATGTCTCTGTGGTTATGTTCTAGCTATAGACAAAGGAATAGTCTGAGATATGTCCAAGTCAGGGTCTCAAAGTAGATCATGAATGCAAAAGGCTTGTTCATACGGTGGAAAACAAAGACAATGAAAATCAGATCTGTAATAAATTACTGAAGAATTTCCATTATTTTGCTTCGAGTATATAAATTTGCAGGTAAACCTGGTATGAAACTCCAACTGGCTGAGGGCATGTTGTGGGACTTTAAACCTGTTTGAGGAGCTTTCCTCTTGAGGTGTTTGAAGATGAGTCAACAATTTGGGAGCCTAGAGACATATTTCTTAACAAAAGTTTGTCTAGTCTGAAGTGTCCAAAAATCTGAATTCATTCCTTCTTTCATTCATTCGTTTATCCAAAACATTGCTTTTTGCTTTCTTACTGGAAAGTAAATGAAGGAAATGGCCTTACAATGATAAAAAGCTAAAGATAACAATCAATACCACCTTGGCCAGAGGTTATTGATAGACTTGTTCCCTGACATTTAATTTAAAAATATTTCTTTCTCAAAACATTTACTTGAAGAAAGGGACAAGTTATTTCTGTTTGTGTGCTTATCTGTCTATCTGTCCTTTGAAGTTCAAATTAAAATATGACTTACTTTTTTTTTTGAGTCGTAGTTCAATTGGTCTCTCATGCAATCAATTTTAGTCTCATTTCCTTTGACGTCTAGCATAACCCAAATGCATATGCACAACTGAGAATGACCAGGATTAAATAGCCATACAATAAGAGATAGCCAAGGAAGAAAAAAATCAGTCTTCACATTTAAGTCAGTTAGTCCTTTTTTAATAAATTTGAATTCATTCATCAACAAGTTTCATATTGTATCTATCACTCAATTTTGCTGTTTTTTTTTCATGTCAAATAATACCAAAAATTACATCAATGTGCTTAAGCAAAACCGGTTTTAAATTTATCTTTACAATGAAATGAAATCAACATGGGAATTGATGACAGCAATCATCTATTCCTACTAGAATAATCCTGTACTTACCTTGAACACACTCACTGACTTGTGAAGTAGAAAAATGAGACAAGAATGACAAAACATGTTCATGGGGCTGTCCCCAGGGAGAGGCGTGGTACCTGAGCCACTCTCTGGGAGGCCGCTGTTTTACCCAGGTGTTGGGAATTTAGTAATTCAGGAAAACATGGCACCTTTCAATGCAGTAGAAGAGGTAATCAATCCAAGGCACACTAGCTAGTGTCCTGGGAAAATTTATTCCACCTGGGCAACTCCTTGCCCCAACTTCAATGTTACTCTTGTGGAAGGCTCACACTAAGATGAGAGCCAGCCTAGATTCAAGAGTAACGAAGTATTTCACCAATTTTTAAATTTGGCTTTCATTAAATGGCCAGAAATAGGAATTGGTTTCAGGTAGAGAGCTAAATTAAGAATGATGGAATGGTTTATACTTTCAAGCCACTGAGACTTAAAGTTGGAAATATCTCTTTTTAGAACATACCCTGATGAGACAAATAACAACGGATCACCTACTAGATGCTAAACATGGACACCTACTACTGCCATGTGCCTGTCCCCTTAAAGTCTGTGCCAAACTTGTTTGGCATCCCCTCTGAGATGATCTCCTGGGTGGAAATGTCAGTTCCATGTTTGGACAGGAGAGAAGTGCCTTTGATGGGAGTGACAGAGATGTCAAAGTTCCAGTGCTGGCATTAGAAACACACAATACTGCGGATGGACATGTCACTTTAAAACCTGATGGGACTATTATCATGACATACTTTCTAGTTCATTTGAGATTCAGGGGAAAATGAGTGTGTCATGGTATAGACAGTGAAACCCCTCGACAGTCCTGGGGTCGGTGAACAGGAATGACACTTGTTCTGAAGATGACTCAAGTCTGATCAGTCTTTCTCTGTAGGGCTTTATGTAGGAGGGCTCTTGAATTGTCTCTAGTACATCTGAGTATGGGAAATAGAGACCTGTCACCATAAGATTCCTCTGTACATTTCGAGCCCCCCTGTGAAGCATTTTGGAGACAGGACTACTGAGAAAATTAACAGTTTATTCCTTTCAGTCGTTGAGAAAGAAATCTCATTTGTTCCCAAATTGAACTTTTCTCTCCTTACTCAAGAGGTCTGGGTGTGGGTAACAGCCACCTCACTTTAATGTCAGAGGTCCGGGTTCAGAACTCCTTAACACTGTCACTCGCTGGCTCCAATACCTACTGTGGAGTAATGAGAGGTCATTTTTAACAGAACAGAGAATCAGACTCAACTCTTTTCTGTTAACACAACCAGAGTTCTCTTCTCGATATTTCTCACAGCTTTTAAAAATGGAGAAGCTATAAAATAATTTCATTAGAAGAAAAGTAATTTCCTTCTGAAATGGAGTAAAGCAAACACATACCCAAGGATCTTAAAAAGTTGGATTTTTTTTTTTTACAGAATATATGTATATGTGTGTGTGTGTGTGTGTGTGTGTGTGTAGTTACAAACACTATTTATAGTATAGCTATTATGTTAACTTCATCGCAGTGTCTACAAAGTTGTGGATCCCAGTCTTGGTGCCAAATGCATATAAAAAGCTCAAAAGCTCTTATGACTATACCATGCAAATTTAAATCCAGAAAACCTTGGGAAGTAGACTGCTGCTCTTCTGAGCCCCACAGGGTCTCTGCCTTTGATATTTGGGTACCTCAACTATGCATCAAAAAAAGTTTGAATATCTTTTCTCCCAGAAAGAATGTCACAGTTCTGAATAGTATAAATTATACACTTAAATCAACCATCAACTGCTTTTGTCCAGGTTCCTTTGCATTTTGGGGTCCCTTTTCCTCATGTGTAGCTCACACCTTTAATTATTGGATACAGAAAAAGATACCTGAAGTATTGAAAGGGATAAGGTCTTTGCAAATGTTTTTTTTTTCTTTAACATGTTAACAATGATAAGGCCACTTACAAGGTTTTCCCCAATCTGTTGAACTTTTAGGATTCCCCCATTGTTACCCATGAAAAACACTGCCAGAGAGAACCAAAGACGGAGAAATCATTGGCTCATCTCCAGACAAAAATAAAACCAGAGAGCAGCAGTTGGGAGAAGACACTGAAGAAAGGAATGAAGGAGGGAAGCAGGTATAAAAATTGGTAATTGCCTCTAGCATGAGATTTTGTGGATCACATTTTCTCTGATGGTGGGTTTGGAACTGTCACAGATGCCCACAAATTAAAGGTTGCTATGGCCACCGAAGATAAATCAAGTCATGGTCAGCTCATGGTGACAGTCCATACCACATCCATCCTCAGGGAGGGTGGTGCCTCTGCCTATTTGGGAAAAGCTGGCACCAGCCATCTGAGCTCTGGACCAGACTCTGGTCATTCACTTTGGACAGAACAGAGAGGGTGAGGCGTATGTGGCATTTTGGGACATAAGTATTAATTTAGTAGTTCTTTCCTGCATGTTTTGCTTTTTGTTTTGTCCTCCAAATGCTGAACTTCGCTGTGACACCTGTTTGCACAACTGCAGTCACTTCAGTTTATGGATGCCTGTGATAGAAATATTGTTTACAAAAAATATATCATCTTTTTTTTCTTTAGAAAGATCTCATCTAAATAGTAAGTTAAGGTTGCGTCTATGAAACCGGTGCACCTTGTCTTGTTTCTACGAGCTTTAAAAAGTCCAAATACTGATGAGGCTGTGGATCAGAAGGAACCAAAAGTGACTGTGTTTGTTGTCAGGTTGCCCTCTTTTGCCTCAGAGAACGGTCATGGTCGTTGGGTGATGCGTGGTGTGTACTGGAAGTGTTCCTGCAGGATCCTAGTCAGTCTAGGAGTAGTTGGATGTGCTTATGAGGACATGTCAGATACAGAAATAAAGGCATGAGGATGTTTCTTAGTTTCTGAAAGTGAACAGTAGAAGTGTTTTAGCTTCAATCTTAATTTCTAGGTAACAGAAAGTAGTTACATCACATAATGAAAAATATGACATTGCATGCTGCCATGATAGCAAGCATAAGAAACAAAACCTTGGTAAATATACATATGTATGCATATTATGCAAATATATTTTATATTAACATACAATGTTATAAGAATGATTGATAACATAACTGCAAGGGGGAAAATCATCCTAGATGGTTTTACCTTAGAGTAACAAAGAACCTGAGACGTCTATGCTTTCTGTTAGATATCAGGCCTAGAAATCCGTAGGAGATTGTAGAGCACATTTTCGGTGATTGAATGTCATTGCCAAAACGTGCCACCGTGTTCCCACACGACAGTTAAGCTGGATCCACTCTGAGTGAACAACAACAATGATGAAAAACCCACACGTGCTGGATATCAGAGTACTTACAATGAGATGCACTCACTCCCAATGGGTTCAAAAGATGGATGTTCAGACGTCAACATGGGACCTATCTACGGTTAAGACAACAGGTAAGCGCACTGCCAGCGACTCACCTCATCCACTAAACCATGACAGAGAAAGTACACCCACTGAAAACAAACCCCATCACTAGAAAAGCCAACAGGCTTCACTCAGTAAACTGAGAAAGAGGATATGACGTGTGTGACTTGCTTTAAACTAGAGATACCGCTGCATGAGTTTCTGAAGATTAACTAAGGATTTCTTTCTGATTTTAAAACTAAAACATCTAACTTATGATAATAAAAGACACACTTTGGGATGATATTGTGTTTCACGCCCTCATTCTCAAGGCAAAATATTTAGATGATACTTGTCCCTTTCAATTAAAAAAGAAAAAACTATGACTTTCTTTAATATGCATCCTGTGTTAAATTGTCCATAGCTGCAAAATGTATATATGTATGTGTATTTGTTTGATAAACACATGGGTGCTCACACCTGTGTGTATAAACATATACACATACATCCTCATATACATGTGTATTTTATATATATGCTGAGAAAGTTCACATATATATACAATTGCGTATGTATATATGTGTGTGTCTGCATGTGTGTGTTTGTGTGTGTACAGGTATAAAAACTTGACAGGCAGGGTAATATTTCACTCAGTGTTAAATGAAGTCTTTGAAAAATCAAGTACAGTCACTCAGTTAACATAGTACAGCCAGTAAACTAAGTTGAAAAGAGAAAAAGTGAATGGAAACACGATCCTGGACCATCTGTCTATGGCATTCACATCGGTTAGATCAGGGATCTTAATTTTGAGCTGCGAAGACCTCCTCCGTAGGTGGGTCTTCTTGTGCGGGATGCTTCTGTCTCCCATGTACCGCCCATGCCCTTCCCGGGGCATGCTCTGTTTCCTGAACTGGACTCCTGAGTTGTCAAAGGTCATTGGTGAATTCCTGGTATCACTGCCCGGAACCTCATTCATTTCATTGTGAACCTCCAGCGTTGATAACAGAATGTTTCCATGAGCATCCACCTAATTGGAAGAAAATGCACACAGTAAGGCAACTGACATGTCCACATACCTAACTTCTATATGCAAACCCAGGACAGAATGATGTCACCCAGTCATGTCATATATCCAAGAGAAATTGTTTATCTGTCAAACTCAGGAAAACGTCATTTTGGAGATTTAAATGCAGCATATATATTTTATTTCCTAAAAATTTCTCATAGCCAGGCCCCACAGTACATGCCTGCAATCTCAGTGGCTTGGGAGGCTGAGGTAGGAGCATCATGAGTTCAAAACCAGCCTCAACAACTTACCGAGGCCCTAAGCAATGTAGGGAGACCCTGTCTCAAAATAAAACATAAAAAGGGCTGGGGATGTGGCTCAGTGGTTAAGTACCCCTGGTTCAAACCCTGGGAATAACAAAAAAAAAAAAAAAGAAAAAGAAAAAGAAAAAAAGAAGGAAGGAAGGAAGGAAGGAAGGAAGGAAGGAAGGAAGGGACGGAGGGAGGGAAAGAAAGAAAGGAAAAAGAAAAGAAAGAAAAGGAAGGAAAAATGTTCACAAAGGAGATTAGAGAAAGTAAGGGGAGGGGGTGTTTTCAATTGTAATTCACATTATAGAGATGAGTGTTACTGAAGAGAAAATTAAAGCACTAGAGGCTTTCAAGATTAACACTTAATGTGTGTTATAACATTCATACTTAAGTATACACTGGGTAGAAACCAAAATACCCCAGGATCCCTGCCAACTTCAGTTCAATGAGCATTCTTGTGACTCAGTAGTCCAATAGTTGTGGTCAGAAGGTCAACATTGGTCTAATGTTACATCATGGTGTCATCAAATTTACTTCACCTCACCATGCAGGCCCTGTGTCATCTCACATCATCACTAGAAGAAGAAGGGTACAAACAGTACAATAAGGTATATTGAGACCACATTCACCTTACTTTGAGTATATCATTTTATTTTACTGTTATTATTTTTTGTGAATCTCTTACTGCACCTGATTTATATATTAAGCTTCATCATAGTTATATATGTATTGTAAACACACAGAATATACAGACTTCGGTACTATCTGTGGTTTCAAGCATCCACTGGGGCTCCTGGATTCTCCACGTATAAAAATGACTACTATATACTCATCTATTCTTCTTTGGAAGTCAACTTTCCCCCTTTTCTTTTCTTCTTTAGGATGGTGGGGATTGAACCCTGGGCCTGTGCATGCTGAGCATGCCCTTTACTTTTAACACCAACCTACACTCCCTGCCTGCTTGTCTCTCTTCTGATAATATCAAATTGCCAAATTACTGTGGAGAAGCAAGCAAATAGTCCCGTGAGCAAAGGACACTCCTAATGACTTCAGTGGAGTAGACAGGGTAGGGTCTCCTTACCTGATCCTGTTCCTGGCAGGAAGCCGCCTTGTTACAGGCTATATTTAAAATAGACTAAAATCCCTTTCTATCATAGGCGAGGACCCCACAGGGGATGGCGCCAGATACCATGGTGGCTGGGGCTCAGGAAGTACTGCAAACATCCGGGGGCCACTCAGGCTTTGGCCAAAGAAGACCCTGAGTTGAGTACAGTGTGTTTGAGAATATCATTAAAGGTCACTTAGCTATGCTTAGGAAAGGTGAAGTGTGGGCAACAGGACAATGGCCCCCAGAAAGATCATACTTAACTCACCAGAACCTGTGATTAGGTTACAAAAGAACTTTTTAATGCACTTGAGGGTACAGACCTTAAGGTAGTGAAATTATCTTGGATTATCCAGCTGGGCCCAATCTAATTGTAAGTTTTCCTAAAAACAACAGAGCACTTTCTCCAGATAGAAGCAGAAGAGAACACCAGAGAAATGAAAGCAGCAGAGGGATGCACAGTCTAAGAAAGACTCACTTTGCCCTTGATGGAAAGAATAGGGCAGCCAGTAGGAGCAAAGGCCAGGGCCAGCTGACCCCCTGTGACACCAGGATCTGTATGTGGCCAACTACCTGGATGGGCCTGGAAGCACATTTATCCTCAGAGCCTTCTTGGTTTAAGTCTTGTGAGACACTACTGAGGACCCAGCTGAACCCCAGAGATCTGCACTTCTGATCTAAGGCACCATGTGGTAAAAATGGGTGCTGTTTTAACCTGCTAAGTTTGTAGAACTCTGACACAGCAACAATCCAAACCACTATGTGAGGTGAGAGGGAAGATGCATCTTCATTGGGCTTCAAAAGCCAGCAGAAGAAAACTGGGGGTGTGGCTCAGTGGTAGAACGTATGTCCAGCATGCCCCTGGATCTGGGTTCTATGCCCAGCCTGGAAAAAAAATTTTTTTAGTAAAAAAGCAGGAAAACACTATGAGCTAAAGTTCAAAGATTAAGTGTTTTCAGAACGGCAAACTAGCTGAGTGGTGCTCAAGTTTCTGAGATAACGGATTCACACACAATGTTCTGGCACATGCTGAGCCTGTGATGGATGAGTGGTCCATGGCCATCCTGTTAATATCATCTCCATGTCATCTTATAATAGGAAAGGATGCCTAGTGATGAAAAGGAAAGCAGACTAGAGTCAGGCCAGTGAGGTTTTCTGTATGTCAGGCTAGGAAATTTCAACTTTACACTTTTGGTAACAAGACAAAAATTTGATTTCTAAGTAGAAATAAATGACATATATCTGAAGCACAGCTCAAGCTTGCTGGGTCAAGTATAAGTGTTGAATTTGATCTGAGAGGAGACAGTGTGGAGAAGACTCCTAGTTAGAGTACAGTGCACTGGTCTCTATTCCCTTTAGGGCATCTACAAAGGAAAAGCCCAGTGTTGTGGATAACTGCTCTCCTCCTACCATCATGACAGGTCCCAGTATCTGCTAGAGGGCTCCCTGGCACACTTGCTGTGGCCATGAAAGCAGCAAGGCTTGGCTACCAAGAGCTCCACTGTATATCTTGATGGTTCTGAGGGTGGGGAGGGAGTAGAGAAATAGTTATTTACCATTCAGACCCCACCCAGGGCCTGTGAACTTCAAACCCTCTCTGAGCCCCCAGGACAGGAACATCCACACTGCTGCAAACAGGTCCTGAGCCCAGAGGTGCTTGTTTTTTCTAAAAGATGCTGCCTGTGAATTATAGGATGAAGAGTGCCACCGAGGGGAATCTTCAGGGGCGGAGCAATCTCTTAGCATGGAAGACAGCCAGGTTGGGGCCTTTGGAGATGCAAATGGCCCACATGTGCTGGGGAGCAGGCCCTTCAAAAGAGTATTATGGAGAGAAAGGGTCAATGATAGAAATACATATTTTTCTTACTTTTTATCCAGTGGAGGGAAAATTCTAATGGTGATTTTGTATCTCAAAAGTAGTGGGAATGTTAGACTTTGGTAAGATTTTGAAATTCTGTATCCATTCTTTTAATTATCTTCCTCTGGAATGATGAGCAGTAAAACCTTTTCAATGACAAAGTCTGCTTGCTGTCTTCAGAACCAGGGAAGCATCTGGTCATTCAGGACACTCTCTCATGATGCCAAGAGATGTTCGAGGAGAAGCCCAAGATAAACTGAGGTGTGGCTAAAACAGGTGAGAACAGTAAAAGAGTGTGTTCTGGGCTGGTACCTGGCATCAGGACTGATAGGGTCAGCTGTGGGAATGTGAGTAGTCATTCACTCTCCTTAAGAGGCAGGTGACCTGAGCCAGGTGTATGGGCACACACCTATAATCCCAGAGACTCTGGAGGCTAAGGCAAAAGAATCACACATTCAAAGCCAGCTCAGCAAAAGCCAGACACTAAGCAACTCAGTGAGACCCTGTCTCTAAATAAAATACAAAATAGGGCTGGGGATGTGGCTCAGTAGTTGAGTGCCCCTGAGTTTAATCCTCTGTTGTCACCCCCTCTGTGCCCCCCCCCCCCGCCTGCAAAATGAGCAGGTGACCTGAACCTGCTTTTGGATACAAGAGGGAAGACACTGAAAAGGGACATGGACATATGAGATGGCCTTTGTACAAGCAGAGGTGAACTGAATAAAAGATTCTGTAGGAGAGAACCTGTCTCCCTAGTCTTTATCTCCCTCCAGCATCTTCTGTCTTGCTTTATGCCACAAAGAAGTGAATTGGATGGTGAGGGAATGAATCCCTTGGCTCACACTGGGCATTTTGTCCTGGATAAGGGGTTGGGAAAGAAAGTCAACCAGTTATCTGGATCCTGTTTAATTCAGTTTATTCCATTACTTCAGTTTAGTGCAATGAATATGGGTGACATTCCACCAAATATCTGATTTTGGTTACCGCTTAATGAAAATGGATAAGTTGAGCTCATTTACTAAACAAACTCAATTGGATTTTATTTGAGTCCCCAACATTTTAAACACATCTCCTTAAATGGTAAGCTGAAATGTTTAAAACTAATATGTATCTGAGGTTGAATCAGACCAAAACCCCAAATGGAAGATGAATATTTAATTCTAAGGTACAAATATAGAATCTATTCTTTTCAATAATAACAGTATTAGTAATTGGAATCTTAGCAAACCGAAATTGTTTTCTTCAAGGGAGGGACAAAAAGACAGAAAATGTTATTTAGACCTAGGAAACTGTTCTCTTTATCCTTTTTTAGGTTTCAAAGAACAGAACTAGGGTCCACTTCAGGAGGTCACTTCACCAGAGACATGCACATGAGAAATCTGGGCTTTTCCAGAATTATTCATGCAAAACATGACTGCAACACTGCTACATGTCATCACCATGGATGAGGTTCAGGACCACAAAGATGAATATGAGAAGGTTCTCACCCTCAAGGAGTCAAGCAGGTGAGAACTTTGAACAATAAACAAATACATTTTTTTAAAAGACTGCATCTTTACATATATTTTTGTGAATGCCATCTTCATCTCAGAAATACCATATGAGAACCTTTGAACAAAATCTAAGGGATCCAAATTAGCAATTTTGTGCAACAAAATACCAAGGAAAGAAATATCTTTTCTTAAAGGAATGATGCACTTTTATGATCCTCATGGTTCAGTTTCACCTGGCTTTAAAAACATGACATTTAGCCTGGCACCTGGGGAGGCCAAGGCAGGAGGATTGTAAGTTCAAAATCAGCTTCAGCAATTCAGCAAGACTCTAAGGAACTTAGTGAGACCCTGTCTCCAACTAAACTAAAATTTAAAAAATAAAAATAAAAAAGCTGGGAATGTGGCTCAGTGGTTAAGTATCCCAGTGTTCAATCTCCATTATTAAAAAAAAAAAAAAGTAACTTAAAAAAACCAAAATAATGACATTTATGAGTTTTCCTGTCTCTTCTCACTAGGAAAGTGAAAAAACAAACGAAACAAAAAATCAAAACCAAACCAAAATAAAACAAAACACCACCAGTCAGGTGGAACCAAATGCCACTCATTCATGGACACATGTTACATGAGCATTTGCCACATGGGAATCACACCATGCATATTTTGGTACAAGCCAGGAACTGGATGTTACTAAACTGGGAAGGCTTGGTGGGCACAAGGGAGAACAGGAACTAAGTAAGTCAGTGTTTGGAATGGGAAGTGACAGGCAGGATTCAGACAAGTGTTAGGGGGAAAAAAATCAAGGAAAATGCCATGAAGGAGGATACTGCCTTAGGTCTTGAAGGAGAGGAAGACAAGAAGAAAGATGTTCTGGGTAGAGAGAACAGAATAACAGCTGGCAAAGAGATAATAAAGTATATGGCGTTCTCAGGGAGAGTGGAGAACACATAAAAATGAGGCCAGTTGAATATTGGGTTGAGTTTTCAAGATTCAATGAAAGATCTGTGTGGATCAATGTCCTAAGACCTTATGGCCTCTGTGGTGTATTTGGGAAATGATCTCATGGAGGCAGAAATCTGTCTTTGCCTTTGAACTCTAGTGAAGGAAGTCTAGCCTGAGGGAAGTCACACCCACTTCCCTATGAATATCACTATTTGCAAAACTTAAATGCTCTTGGATGCTTTAGACATTTATAGCTTACAGTTTATAGTTGTCTCAAGTGCCATAGGACTCAAGAACCATTGCAAATTTGCATTGATCTTATTACAGAGTAGGTGGATATTTGGAAACAATAGGGCAGGAAACCCTTATATTAGTGTGCAAAAAATGTAAATGTATATTGAACTAATATGGTCTTAGTGGAAAACAGTTTGGCTTCTTATACTTTTACACTTGCATGGTTTCATTAAAAAGTGAACCAATGTATAAAAAATTTACACCAAAATTACCTGCAGAATTCTTTCCTGAAAGGATTAAGGGTTATTAAAATGTGTTAAATATTAGAAACTCAACATTTTAAACAAACATTTCCAAAAGAGATGCTAATCATTTTCTATCCTCTAGAATGTAAGTCTTAAAATAGAAATAAGTGACTGTGGTGAATTATGAGTCTGTAATTCCCTGTATAGAATGACAAATGACTTGCAATTTAAAATATTTCATGAATACTTGTTACTTTCAAGGATCCATCTCATATCTACTATAATTAGAATCATTGATTTCAATGAAGTTTTTCTTCCGGCTCCATAACCTTGACAGGTACAAATCTTAAAAAACTAATATCCAGAATTTCCAGAATACACAGAGGGGACTTTGACATTTTCCTGAAACATGTCACTAGACTGCCATAGAGTAGTTCTCTCAGTCTCTACTTACCTTCCAGCTTCAGTTAAGACTCTAGTTTTAGAAGTATAAGACAGGATTTGTCATGTAAGGAATGAGATCTTGCTGTTTAGTAGGAATGGTATTGAGTCTGTGGCTTTGATTCCCTGACAGGAACTTTGACTTTCTGCCATCTCATGAAATTTAAACACCAATTGGACAACTTACAAAATACCACAAGGCTTGTAACTTGTGTGCATTGTAACCAAAGACTAATTTTTCGGTACAGAAACAACTCAGGAACAAATACACCGTAAGCACAAATCAATTATAGTCAGGGCTTATGTTAGACCACTGGACTGAGGAGGAATTACGTGAATATGCAAACATTTCAAACATTCATGAATCAATTACTGAGTTACAACATGACATAACCATTAAGTATAAGAAAAAATTACTCATGGTCTCTCAGGAGGGTCAATTAATTTACAGTTCTAGAGGCAGTTACTGGTGGTAGTTTCCTCAGTGCAACCTACAGTGCCCCACGGCCACTTACACCCCCTGACATGCCTCAGTGGTCTCAGGAAAGACAGAGAAAGCCAAGTCCCTGCTATAGAGCCAGTAGCTGTCAAGAAAAAGCTGCAGGCTAGAGTCAGCCACACTGATAAAAGCCCCAAGTGTTAGAGCAAAAATTAATGACTCAATATTTGTAAAAGACTGTTGAAGTCATTTTCCTGTATATATAGTAACATTTTTGTTTTGTATAAAGTCTCTGATTCTTCTCTCACTTTTCTTCAATTCATTCCTATGACTTGATACAAACTTTTTGGGTGGTCAATTTCTACTTAAAAATTACCACTAAATTTTTAGGTGAGTTAGGAATAATTTTTGATCCCTATCTTTAAGAGCATTAAATATGCATCCAAAATTAGGATACATACATTTTCACGTTGACGTCACATCTTATGAACTGTTTAGCAATTATAGATTTTGAAAAATATGAACATGTAAAGGGTGTATCAAAACCTCTGGGAAAACAGAGAAACAAATTTTTTGAAAAAAATCAAAACAAAAATGGATTCATCAGTCAATCAAAAATTTCCTTTGCATCTGATTTATAATATATTCCGTCTACATTTTGCTAATTTTCTCAGTGGATGTTAGAGGGTTTTTTTTTTTTTTTTTTTTGTTTAAAATTTTATGCTTCACACTTAAAAAGGTATTTCTGCAGCACAACCATTGGACCATTCTAAACAGTTTCAATTTGGAAGAAAGGAAACAAATTCATAATTTGTTTAAATAAAAAGAGAATTTGGAGAGACAGCATTGTATTTGTATGTGTGTGTATGTGTGCCTCTGTCATGGAAACAATAATGATGTGATGAATTCTAGTTTCCTTGGAAACAGCGCGGCCAAAGCAAATTGTGTATTCATAGTAGGATGTAGACCTCTTTAGAAACATAGCAGTATGGCACTGAGTATATTTTCCAGCAAGAAATTCAAGATAATTTTGCCTGTAGAAAGCCTAGTTTTATTCACAGATCCTGGGTTTTTCAGACCAACTCTATTTATGTTTTGCTGAAAGGAAAGGAGCCATTTACATTCATTTAACATGCCTCCATTCATTCATGAACATTTGCAGACTATTCTGGGCCACCGAAGGCACAGGCAATACTCCAAGGAAGCTGCTCACTCCCCTGTGAGGGGCGGACCCACCATGGCATGGGAAAGTGCAGGGAAATCTCCACAGTCTTGCGACATAAGAAGGTTTCACAAGGGGAATTTTAAAACCAAAAGAAATGGAGGAACAAGGCCAATCTGTAAACAGGTTGAAATATAGTCTTGACGATTTGAGGGGATGAAAGAGGAGAAATGATCAATTAGAAAAATTACCTAGAAACTATAATGTGCTTTCACTTAAATATTGTTTACAATTATAATAGTCTACTGCTTTTACTGAAAATAAACGGAAGTGACATCGAATGACAGAAGTCACTTTGTGATTGGAAGGATGCAGCCACATGAAAAGCTGGGCAAAGGAGGCATGCCTGGCTTATGCTCTGACTCTCTCTTGGAGCATGTAGCCCAGGGCTTCCCAAGGCAGTGCATCCTCCTCTGCCTCCTTGGCTACTGCTATTGAAGTACAACCAGCCCTGAGACTTTGCAGAACACACCCAGCTCCTCCCCAAAGCCACCTGGACAGAGCCCCACCCACTCATTTTGCACTTTGAATTTTCTCCAGGGAACTGTGGCCAGAGGAAGGGTGACAAGTGAGATGTCTGCCTACTCTACTGCCCAGAACCATGGCAGGCTAGAGTACAAACTGGCAATTTTACAACTAAAGGAATACCGAATCATTCTGGAAAGATGCTTCATATATTAAGTTTGGGCCCCATGCCTCAGAGTTTCATTCATTCCAGGATCCACCCATTCTGTTCTTTTTGTAGGAAATTGGGAAGATGTTAGCTTCTCTAGCATCCGTACTAACATTGGTCTGATGTGAACTCCGCGTCTTGCACAAAGAAATATTTCAGATTATGATTGACAAGCCCACTTAACGAGTACTCAGAGGTCATGCAGGTAAATTCAGTAACTGATGTGCTTCAGGGGTTGGGGCAGATATCCAGAAGGTAGAGGGCCTACCCGGTTGCTATCCATCTTTGAACGGTCATTCTTTGCCTTGGCTGTCTTTTCTGCAAGCTTCTTCTGCCTTTGAGGGCCTCTTCCAAAGAAAATGTAATTGACAAAGGCATACTCCAGAAGGGCCAGGAACACAAAGACAAAGCAGCCCATCAGGTACATGTCAATGGCTTTGACGTAGGGAATTTTGGGCAAAGTTTCCCGAAGGTGTGTGTTGATGGTTGTCATCGTCAGTACAGTTGTGATCCCTAGGAAACAAACAGAGCTGTGAGTGGTTGTGGTTTTGCTGCACTGGTTTTCCCTTTTCACTTCTTTTTTACAGTTTCTCCAATAGCTTAAAGTACTGAGAGAACATGACTGAATGTTACTGGGCAACTGGAACCAATAGAGCATGCAGTGTGTCACTTCATAACCGCAGGGTGACATCTCTACTCCTGGGAAGTGAGACCATGTGGGGGCATCACCTCCAACACACCTTACCAATAAAGAGAATGGATGCTTGAGAGTGGACGGATAGATACGCAGGGCAGCCATGGAGAATGTACTCCTTATGAATGTTCAAAGAAATGAAAATCAGCCAGAATTTAACATAAAGCAGTAAGTGTCTTGATAAGAGAGCTCCAGGAACAAGAATTAATAGGAGGTGGTCAATGGCTGGAGAGTTGAGACTCTGACAGAAGCTCAGTGATAATGCTTGTCAGAAGAAATACATTCCAACTTTAGTGCTAATTGGAAGCAAGAGGAATGAGGAAATGAGTTATTATTATTATTATTATTATTATTATTATTATTATTATTATTTTCTTTGTTATTAAGGATGAGGTCCAGTTCTCAACTCAAAGATAAGGAAGCAGTCAGGCACAGTTCCTGAGAACTGACCATCTCACAGTCATTTATTTCTTGTATAGTATTGTATGAATGATCTCATTGTTTCCCTAATGGAACTCAGTTAGTTTTTAAACCTAAGAGCCATATTTTGCCATTCTCCCTCATATGGCGACAGATTTTTTCATCACCTCTAACCTAAGAATTAACTGTTGTAACTGAGGTGAGAGGTAAAGCAAGCCCAACAGGTAAACACTCCCAAGATAGAGGTTCTAGGTCAGAGCCCAGGCCACTCTACCAACAGCCAACTTCCCAGTGGAGGGTTCAGGTTTGTTGTTTCTTCATCTTAGTTTGAAGCTCTCTGGATTCCTATCCCATTTTCAGAGCCATGAATGCTCAGCCTCTGTGTCCCAAGTGAGGACCTCTAGACTGCAGAGCTCGTTTTGCCTGTGAAGAGCTGAAGAGCAGGGAAGAGAGCCAAATCCTTATTTCCAATACATTCTCTCTCTCAACTGAGCTCTGAACTGCTACTAACAGCAGAGAGGAGAAGAGAAGAATGGGGAAGCTATTTTTATGTGTAACTGCAAACCATGACTGCTTATGGAATGTATGGAAATCTAAGATGTTAGAATATTTTAAGAGTTTCCTTTAACATCACATTCATGTGCACCTGGGGACTTTTTAAAATTTGAATATGGCAATGGGATAATTACAGTTTACAAATAAATGAAAAAAACACCATGCAAATGCTACAAAATTAAGCGTTCTTGACATTATTCAAAATTTTTGTAATGTTGCTGTTACTATCGCTATTTCCCCCTTTCAAATGGATTTGGGAAGACTGAATGCTTTGCTTTAATTGGTACTCTGCCTCTCCAGCTGACAATTTTGAATGGGAATGTGTACACAGGCCTCAGTAGATGTCACCAGGGAATGGGCTGAAAAACCTACGTGAGGACAAGTCAGCTCATCTCACAGTTTCTCAGCCTGATCAGTGAGACCCTGAGGAACATGGGCTGGGCCCTGGCCTCAGGCCCATCAGTACAGACTCAAGGAGTACCTTAATAATAAGATTCTATAATGAATGGCTGCTATAGTTTGGGTATGGCTTGATTGTACACACACACCCCCCAAAGTCTCATGTGTTGAAAACTTGGTCCCCAGCATGGCACTGGTGAGAAATGGTGGAACCTTTAAGGGGTGGGATCTTGTGGGAGTTTGTTAGGTGATTGGTGCACTGACTTCAGAAGGGGTTCAGTAGTTCTTGGGGGACACAGTAGGTTCTTGAGAGAGTGGGTCATTATAAAAGGGCAGAACTGACCCCTCCCTGCTCTCTGGCTTCCTGTCTGGCCATGTGATCTCTTCCTCTCAGAGGTATCCCCACCATGATGCCATCAACCATGTAAGGTTGTCAAGGTAACCTCCATCAGGGCTGAGCAGAAGTTGATGCCATGCTCTTAACTTTTACTAAACAGTGAACTAAATAAATATCTTTTCTTTATATATTACCCAGCCTCATGTATTTTGGTAAAGCAATGGAAAATGGACTAACACAGTGCTCCTGACTTCCCAGTTTGGGCTCATATGAATGCTTAGTTTGCATTTACAAATTTCTTCTGCTGTTTTACCTATCTAAGATACTGTGGAGAGTAAGGTATTATAGTGGTTCACAGCTTGGAGCGCACGGCAACATGGCTCACACCCCCCAAGTCCAACTCGAACTCAATTATCAGTTGTTATTGAGAAGTCTAAAGACAATGTCTAAAAAGCATTGGTTATGTCCTAATAAATGGTAACTGGTATTAATACCAGCAATATTTTAGAAAAAAACCCCAATTCTTTGGTGGCTTTTAGGTTTCCTGGCCTTAACTTGAGCTGCTTTCTAAGGAGACATATCTGTCTGGAGCACTGGCTGGGTAGTGGTGGCTTTCATGTTATTTGTACATTCATCAGGCTGTTATGATTTTTCTACTAATTGTTACCCTCAATTTATTTCTCATTAACATTATGCTAATGAAATACTGTATTTCAAAAACTTCATTTATAAAGATAACTATGAAATAAAAGTAGCATTTATGAGCATCATATAATCAAAGTATTTTATTCCTTTTTCTTCTGATCCAAATAATGTGGCCTAAATTATAGTACTACAAATTTCCACTCTTTAAACACCAATACTGTTATTTACTAATCACCGGACTTCAGAGTTTTGAGGGAGACCTCTAATGACAATGTTCCACAGTGTGGTGGTTGCTAACACTATCAGCTCAATGTCTCTAGGGGTCAGACCCTGGACAACAGAAGCATAAAGTCCTGAAGTGTATAGAACAGCTGAGCACAACTGGAAACATTAGAACAGGCCTCCAGTCTGCCCCTCATCCCCATTTGTCAGTTCTAGGTCCTGCAGAGCCTGGAGTCCAAGGGAAAACATTCCATAGAGACCTTTGCTAAGCACCCCTCTGTCTGTGCAGACGCTGCACTGCCATGACCTCATTTGGAAATGAGATGTATTTACCATAGTGCAGTCCTCTGGGAGGAGCGCAAACAGCACTCCGAGTATTTCAAAGAGTACGATGCGAGACAAGATGATCAGGGAGGAGATGGCAGAATGGAAATTTCTTCAACCCAAACCCTCCTAACCATAGCCATATTCTCTTTTTTTAAAAAACATTTTTTAGTTGCCGATGGATCTTTTATTTTATTTATTTATATGTGGTGCTGAGTATCAAACCCAGGGCCTCACACAAGCTAGGCAAGCACTCTACCACTGAGCCACAACCCCAGCCCCAATGACATATTCTCTTATGGAGGGATTCCTTAATAATAATAATAATGCTTGCTTAGTTTTATTTTTCCTTCAAAAAATCCATAGTGTTTATGATGTAGTAGACCAAATAATTCTTCCATGTTGTGCCTATTGGCACATTAGGGATTACAGTAGTATCCCCTCATCCATAAAGGATATACTCTAGACCCACCAATAGTGGATGCACAAGGTCATGGATAGTGCTGACCTCTATATTTTTCCTATATATACACACACCTATGGCAATTTTTTAATTTATAAATTAGGCAAACTAAGAGATTACCCACAGTAGTTAATAATAAAAGAGAATCATTATTGCAATATATTGTAATAAAAGTTATTTAAAACATGCATTATTTATTTCTGGAATTTTTAATTTAATATTTTCAGATCATAGTTGATGTGGCTAACTAAAACTGCAGAAAGGGAAAACAAAGATAAGGGGGACAAGGGCATCTGCAGTAGTTAAGGAAGAGGCCCTAGATTTAGAAAAACTGGACCAACATCTCTCTTCTGACTCTTAGTAATTTTATGACTTCATTCCAGTGGTTAAGTGTCTCTGTACCTCATATTCCTGCTCTGCAAAATGGGAGCAATTATACAGCCTCTGTTGCAATGGATCTTCCTCAGAATAGCTGACTATGCTAACGGCCTTAGCAGAGAATGCAACACGAATACATTTGATAATGCAGTCTTATCTTTGCTGCTGTTTTGACAATGATGATGATGATGATGATGAGATGATGATGATGATGTTGTTGTTATTCCATGTTCATGACCTTATGGCACAATTGTCCTTAGCCAGTTGAGTTAACTAATACCTGCAGACAGATTTAAGTCAGGTGTTATGCTGGTGGGAGGGATGGAGGGGATAAATGTGCTGTCCAAGGCTGAGAGCAGGACCTGGATCTGCTGGACTCTTGCCTGGACAGACTTTGCAGCCCTGAGATCATGGCTGTTGTCTTGACCTCTGGACCTCTGGTCAATGAGTCACAAATACCTACTCACTCATGCCTTTCAGTCTGCCTCCCCAATCTCGAGCCTGGAAGAACCTGATAGTACTCTAGGAGTGAAACCTTAGAAACTCTATCCAGAACATTTCTTCACCCCCACAAAGCCACAGAGACATGACTTGGGTCTGAAATAATGACATTGTGTCAAGAAAAAGTAGAACCTACTGTCATAATGAGGTTGGGTTGATTACAACCCATTTTTGATAGATCACCTGTTTTATATGTTTCATATTATGGAAGACAATATTTTACAAGTTAGAAGGTATAGAATTTGTAGTAGCTGGGGACTTAGAGATTGACACTTTCAGTACACCTCATCCCTGATGATGCCAGATAATTATGGCTCTTTGGTGCTCATATTTCTCTAATGTCTATAGTTAATGACAAATTCCCTGCAGATATTCATTTTCATTCTGAAGCTAGGGAAATTTCAGCTCCAGCTCTCCACTTGCTAAGGCCTCTTCCTTCCCTCTGCGGAGGGTCCCAGCAATCTTGCATTCATGTTTTGTATTGTTTTTCTTAAAAGGACCAACCTAAAGTTATATATGAAACAAGTTCCACAAAATTTGGATCTACACCTAGTAATTCATTGTGTCTCTGACTTTTGCAAATGAGAAAAAATAAAAATAGTTTAACAGAGTAATCTAGAAATATTAGAATGAAAAACAAGTAAAACCTACATAAGACGGGGGTTACAGTGCAATCTCTTCAGGCTGTGGAGAAATACTAGAGAGTTTTTAAAGAGAATTTTGCTTGCCATACTCATTAGAAGCACACGATAATTCATACAAGGCTCTTCTTAGTTTTTTGATACTTTATTGTTAAAGTACTTTAAAAACAATCCTAAATACCTTTAGGAATAGCTACCTGATTTTTTTCCTTAAACTATACTTATGTGCTATTTCCTAGGGACAAAGTCTAATTTTCAAGACAATTGTGCAAGTCACATAGCTGTGGGTCTAGGACATTCTCTTTCTCTCTCTCTCTTCTCTCTCTCTCTCTCTCTCTCTCTCTCTCTCTCTCTCTCACACACACACACACACACACACACAAACATACACATACACACACACACACACATATTCTCTTAGAAAAAAATCATAATCAATGTTAGGTCCTGGGGAATGTTGATAAACAGGAAAATGAATGCAAGATGGGAAAATATGAACCCTGAATTTTTATGCTTTTCTGTTAGCTACTTTACCAGCAAAAATGTTGATAATTCTTTTCCATCGATTTTTAAAAGTACTTATCTTAATTTCACTTTCAGGAATTAATCCAACCCCACCCAAAGGATGAACAGTCAGGAGACTGCTCATCAGCTCCATACTTACCTGAGAATGTATTCAAATATTTATTTTGTTCATGAAGTTTCATAATAATTAGCTGGATAGAGAATGCTTCTGAAAATGTAAGCTTTACCCTTAAAAATCAATATTAAAAATAATATTGGAACCAATAAGATATGTTGTACATCAGCTAATCATCTAGTTACAAAAAAACAAGGGTCAGAAAAGATCACTAAGATTTTTGGGAACCATCAGAATCTAATTGCCTATTCTAATGCTCATTAAATTGTGTAATTCCAATTATATGCTGTAGTATTTGACTATTTTTCTGACTTAAAAAAGAAGAATACACAATTAATCAAGTCTGCTTTCTGGGCCATGGAATAATTTTGAGCAGAATATGTTAATCCTAGCTTTAAAAATTAGTGTCAAAAATAGTTGTATTATGCAAATATTCTGTAAGCATATTTTCCCTTTCATGGGCATGAAAATTCACATTTGAGCCTTATAATTAAATTAACACATCAAGGGAATCGTGCATGAAATTAGTGTTTCAAGATAAAAAAGTAACTATATGGGGAAGACTGGTGTCAGGATGTCAAATAGTCATCACTACACTATAGCCTTTAAACTCCCTTGAAAGACTAATGACACGGTCACTTCACAGTTTAGATACTGAGTAAAAGCAGCACATACCGAGGGCAACTCGAGCTGCTGATGCATCGTAGTTGATCCAGAAAGACACCCATGAGAGGATCGTGATCAGTATAGAGGGCATGTAAGTCTGAAGAATGAAGTATCCAATGTTTCTCTTCAGCCGAAAACTCAGTGAGAGTCGAGGATAGGCACCTGTAGTAAACAGACAAGGATACCATGCTGGAGAAGAGACAAAACACACATGGGTTTGCTTTGACTCCAACGGGTCAACAGCATGCATCAGGAAAGCCCATGGATGGATGGTCAATCCACAAACCTGGGGTTTGCTTCTGTCTGCTTGAAGGTATTTATAGATGTGAGAGGGGAGTATATTTCAGTCTGTTTTTAAAGAAAATAATAAGGATATTCTTCTAAGGCTAAATGCTCAGCTGGGAACTGACCCTGGGAAAACTCTGGGGAAGTTTTTAACTTAGAATACAGAATAGTGCCAAATATCTTATTTCTTTTTTCATGGATGACTGTCCCCTTCTCATCCATTGTTGACAAGGGAGATTCAACTTAAGGCTTTACTGGGCAAAACAACTTTTATCACCCAGAGGACTCTGAGCATAGGTACTGGAGGCACTGACCCTAGACCTGCTGAGGTAGTTCAAGGACACTGTGAGGACTGGAGGAGCAGAGAAGTTCAGTTCCATGGAGAGACACAGTGTACACTGAGATGCTCTGCTCCGGCCACAGAAAAGGCACTAAGGAGATTCTCAGAGAAATACTTGTTCATTTTCTTTTTCTTTTCTCTTTCTTTTGTGGGGTTCTGGGGATTAAAGCCAGGGCCATGCACATGCTGGGCAAGCACTCTACCATTGAACTACATCCCCAGCCTCTGTCCATTGTCTTATATGCAGAATCCAGCAGGAAACCTCAGATGTTTACGTTCCACCAAACATCTTGGAATCCTACCACTACCACCATTGTGGAGTGAGAACATAGCCCATTTGGGATGCCAATTTAGTGTTATATTTGTTTTTATCTCCTGGATTCTAACAAAACTCCCATGAGTTTCTATGAAATCTCAGTGGGCTTCTCCAATTATCAACGTCCTTAACCCCCTCTCTGCTTCATTGATGGATGGTCCACTTTTCCTGGGATTGCCCCTCCTGTAAGCTTCAGGAGACCATGCCTTCCTATCCCTTCTTCTGTAAGACTGACAGGTTCCTATTCTCCTCCTGTCCCCAATACATGCATCTTCCAGATGTTATCCCATGTCCCTGTCTGTGTTTGCTCCAGCATTCTTTTCATTAGCCATCTGATTCACTCATATAACTATTACCTTTATGTAGAAGATGAACAGTTTTATACCCTGGCTTCCTATTTTATTATCAACCACACTTTCAGCCACAATTAAATGAAAGAGAAAAGAAATCACCTAATAAACTCAATACAAAGTTTAATGACTTGAGAAATTTCTTCCAGTCTTTGTGTGTGTGTGTGTGTGTGTGTGTGTGTGCACGCACATGTGCGTATCTGTGTGTGTGTAGTTTCTTCTGCATGGCTCTGATCAAATGCCTATATCACATTGTCATCATCACATAAATATTTTCATGGTTGTCATGAATTGTGTGTAAACACAATTTCAAATTTTCCATCAAATATATGCATATGAAATCTATGGTTTATAAATATCAATTCCTCAATGCTATAGATTTAGGTGATTTCCATTTTTCCAAAACTATAAATACCTTTAAGCAGAGCTCTTTTGATACATTTATACTTATTTCCTTAGGATGAATATGCCAAGAGGACTTGCTGAGCCAGTGTTCAAGGCTTTTATACATACTATTGAATTTCTTTGAAAAGAATCATACCAATGTACACTGTCACTTATCAGCACTTTATAAAGCACCAATCTTGCCTTAAAACATGACAATAATGTACATCTCTTAACTTTGCTAATTCTTATGAGAAACAAATGTGTCCCTTCAATTAATTTCTTTAAATATTTTGCTTTTCCTCTGTATTTAATCTTATTAGCTCATAATTATTTAATTTTTCTCATTTCTTTTTCCTCTTACTTTTCACTTTAGTCTTTCATATACTAGTCATTGTTTGTATCAGCTGCAAGTATTTTCCAGTTGTTCATTTTAAAACTTATAACAGGTTCGAGTAGAGGTCATATAGATTGCTTAAATATTTGCATGTCATCGCATCTATCCATTTCACTTTTTTTTTCTTGTGATTTTTAAGGCTTACATAAATTCACAATAGAGATCTATCCACAAACCTATCTTGAGGGTTGGCAATTATGAGGTAAAAGTATAGAATGATTTTATGTTCCATAAACAACTGTTTTTCAAACACCATTAATGGAATAAAGCTTCCCTCCGCATGGATCCAGTACAGCTCTACTGTTCTACATTCCATCCCACGTGAACATGGGACACTGGCATGATGTGCTCTTTGAGGACCCCTGCCATCTCTAGGCCCCTGACTCTGCCCTGTCCACACATTTCAGAAGCATAGCATTGACACTCACTCTCTTCCCAGACTCAAAAATAACTATCTCTGTTTCTTGCCTCTACTGATTCAAACTCCTTGTTCTTAAAATAATGTCTTCTCTTATCCATATTTCAAGGCTTTGGTCAAACGATACACCTTCCATGATCCCTTTCTTCTTCCTCCCTCAAAATGTAAATGATCACTTTCTTGAATTATTTCCTTTCTTATTGAAAGTATAAATATTAGTATAAATGATGGTTAAAAAAAAACTTTCTTAGTAAGCTGTATAGTTCCCAGGGCTGAATTTGTGAAATAATGCATTTTTTCACATACAGCAATGCCTAGGTAAATGCCTAAACCTAGGCAATTCATGACAGGTTATGAATTAATACACCCATATATTTAAAGAATGAAAATAGGAGTAGTTTATTTATGTGACTCTTTAGTTAATACACTCAAAATATTCAATGTATTTATTGCATCTTAGTGCTACACATACTTCTTGTCACATTCCATTGGCCACAGCCAGTCTTATTGCCAATCCTTATACTATCAGTGATGATGTTTAATGCTCTACCAGGGAAAAGCAACAAATGTTTTTGAATGACAACAAAACTGACTGTATTTCCCAACTTTCCATTTTCCGAGTCATGTTTCTTAACACTTTTCAAAGCACATATTCAGTGAAACTGTTCCAAAAGAAGGCAAACTTGACACCCATGCAATGAAGTACCACTGGCACTCTGTTGGGAAACTTGCCCCTGGAACATGGGGGATAATGACACTATATAGTCAAACACTTATAAATGGTTAAAGACCTTTAAAAAGAGAATATTCATTCAAATTCAAAAACATGTGACTCTCTGGAAATTTGCCAACATACTCACGGCACAGAACTTAGAGTTAAGAAAATGTGTCATTTTCTTCTGTGTTTGGCAGAAACATCCCACTGATTAAAAGTAAAACACCACTTCAAATCAGCAAAAATTTTAGCCCTTCGTCATGGGCCTATAGATCCTACTCTGAGGTGGGAAGAGTGAGTAGAGCAAGCAACAAGGAGGAATGAGAGAGTAATCAATGCTCTCAACTAGCTCATTTACCACCCTGGTAAAGCTGAATAAATAAGTGTAATATGGGGAAAAATTTGTATTCTGGGGCATGTGAATGAATGGTTAGGAAAGGTTTCACCTTTTTGGACTGAGATGCTCATGGTGGGATAGGATTTCTACAGGCAAGGAAGAAGAATGTCCAATCTTAAGGACTCAGAAGAGCCATGAGAGAGGGAGAGGGAGAGGGAAAGGGGGGGGGGGAGAGAGAGAGAGAACTCAGAATGTGAGTAAAGACCAGAATTGTCAGAGAAATAGATGAATTCTTCTATGCAAAGGCTTTCACTACTTGATATGCATCTTCAAAGAGTACATAAAAGTCATTTTGTACTTCTGTTAAAGAACATTCTAGTGCTGACAAGATGGAATACCCTGATATATGCTATATCTATGCGGGAAAAACTCCCAAAAGATTATAGTTAGTGTCTAATATTTTAAATTTAAGAAGTGATGAGTCAGCTATGCATAGACATACCCTTCAAGACAGAAACTCTAAAATTACGACAGACTGCACAGAAACCCTAATGCCTGTGTGGCAATGCAGATGTGGCCAGAACCCCAGTAGATGCTGAGCCAACAAGCAGAGGCACAGCCCCTAAACACAAAAGCACTGTTCCAAGCCAGGGCTTCCTTGGCAAAACTATCTAGTGAAGATGCTGATCTCAACCTTTTCTCCCCAGATGCATTAAAAGTTATGCCAAAAACCAGGCTCTGGATCTCTAATCCAGCCTAAATTTATATCACTCTCTAGGCATTAATAATTTTGAAGACTTATTAAAAATGTGCACAATGAGCATCATGCCAGCTTTGCAGAGTGATAAGAGTCACTCCAGTGTATCTGTAAAGTAAGAAGCTGACATTTTAGCAACTGCTGCAGAGCTGACCTATGCACACACTCCACTTTCCCATCAAGGCAGCAGCTGTGGGGCTCGCCCCCATTGCCTAGGAAGCTCTCAGAGCCACTCTGGGGTTCTTTATCATGCTGTCTCATTCATTAATAATCTACTCTATACCTTATAATACAGTCTAAAATTAATAAATAATGCTACTGATTTTCTCACTGCCATTACTGGACACTTTATTATATGTCGAAAAAAACCTGTGAAGGGAAAGAAATATATGAAATAGATGAGAGAGAGAGACAGACAGATAGAGAGAGACCTCCACACACAGAATTAGAAATAACACACCTCTCAGGCAGGCAGGGTATCTCCACAGTAAAGACCACAGTGATGAACTACATGACGTTGCGACAAAGAAAAGGGTGTTTGAACAATCCAGCCTCATGCTCTACTTGGGATATTCCTGTTTGGAAGGCTGACCATCCTCTTACACCCTGTGTTTCCTTGCATATAAAATGCTGAGCCAACAGGCAGAGGCACAGCCCCTGAACACAAGCCTTTCCAAGTCACAGCTTCCTCTTAGGCCCTTTGTTTCCTTGTGTGTAAAATCAAGGCAGGGATTCAATGAATGCCAAAAAAAGAAATAGACGAGTTACAATTTATCAGAATTAAAAACTATTATGTTGCAAAGGATACCATCAAGAAAGTAAAAAGACAACTCATGGAATAGAAAGAAAATATTTGCAAATCATATATCTGATGAAGAACCTGCAATGTAGAATACACAAAAAATGCTTACAAGAAAATAAATTAAAAAATGGAAAAAGGCTTTGAACAGATACTTCTCCCAAGAAGGATAAATGGTTGAACAGATACTTCTCCAAAGGAGATAGATAAATGGCCAATAAGCACATGAAAAGAAGCCCAATATTATAATTCATTAGGAAATGCAAATTAATAATATACCCCATCATACCCATTAAGATAGCTACAACCAAAAAGACAGATAAGTGTTGGTGAGTAAGTAAAGAAATTAGATCACTCAGATGCTGCTGTTAGGAACATAAAAGGGTGTTATGCGTTCAGGGCCTGACAGTTCCCCCAAAAGTTAGAGTGTCATATGATCTAGCAATTCCATGCCAAAGCAAAAGTTCATTTCCTGACATTTCTACCAGCTTAAAAAAAAAGATAGAAACAACTCAAATGTTCACTAACTGATAAACAAAATGTGATGTATTTATACAATACACCACATTTGTATTTGTATTTATATTGGATAAACAAATATGTGGTGTATTCATACAATGGACTATTATTCAACCATAGAAAAGAATAAAGGACTAGTAATTGCCACACCATGGATGAACTTTGAAAATACCATGCTAAGCAAAAGAAGCCAGTCACAAAAGACTAAGTAACATGATTGCATTGATACAAAATGTGTAGAATAGGCCAGTCCACAGAAATAAAGTAGATCAACAGTTCTCTAAGGTGGGGAAAGCAGGTTGAAGAACATGCCTGTTAAAGGGTACATGATTTCCTTCAGGGAGAAAAAAAATTCTAAAATTGACTGTGGTCATGGTTGCAAAGCTATAAATATACTAAAGAGTATTCAATTGTATATTTTTAAATGGATAAATTAGTTAGCATGTAAATTATATCTTAATAAACCTGTTACAGAGAAAAATGCCTATTACATGTATACTATTGGCAATCATTGGGCTTAATTCATATCAAGTACAAAATATATTATCTAGTAAAAAAATTGAAAATATGCTTAAAAATGCACCTTTCTTCTTCCTGTCCTTTTTCGTCCTCTTTTGTACTTCTGTACTCAGAATTCTATAATCAGTGTGTTCTCATCATTGAACATATTTTAAAACTATGGAGATCTTAAAGGCAACTCCAAAATATTAAGGTAGATAAGAATTATTTTTGTGAAGATGTAGGGCAATAAATTTTATTTCAAATATGTCCTCAGGAGCTCTTAAAGTGGTTTCACAGCAACAAGTTGAGATAGTTAAGCTCTTTTTTCTGCACTCGAAAGCAGCAAGAACTAGGTCTGCCATTTTGGATAAAGGGATTAAGGCAGTATCTGGTTAGGGGGCACTAAGGTGAATGGTCACTAAGGATCTTCCAACAAAACAAAATAGGGAAAAATAGGAGAAAAGAATGGATTTGGCCCAAGGGTGTGGTGGTGCATGCCTGTAATCCCAGCAGCTCCAGAGGCTGAGGCAGGAGGATCGTAAGTTCAAGGCCAGCATCAGCAAAAGTGAGGTACTAAGTTCTCAGTGAGACCCTATCTTTAAATAAAATACAAAAAATGGTTGGGGATGTGGCTCAGTGGTGGAGTGCTCCTGAGTTCAATCCCTGGATCCCACCCCACCCCCCAAAAAGAATGGATTTGTCTTTAGAATTTGAGGTTAAAAAAATTATACATAAGATGCAAATGGTTATTCAGTCTTTTGCCATTTAATATCTTATCCATACCTATAACATCTTTCTTTATAGGACCAATGGACAATAATTTGGTCACAAGACTTTAATATTCATGATCGGTCTATTAAAGAGAAATTTAAGTTCATGAATCAATGGTAGGATATATGGACTCTAAAAAATACACAATTTTCCATAATCACTGGTAAATAAGCAAAAACAGCATTTAGATATTGATTTTCAAATATTATAAAATTCATATCTTTTAACTGAAATGTTTCATTATCATTCATGTTGGACTCTTTTTCTAATCTTGGCCAAAAGCATTTTGAAACAAAATATATTATTATCCAAATGTACAACAGAAAAAAATGAAGAGAAATAGAAACAGTACATAATTAAATAAGCATATTAAATAATCAGTTCTCTGTATATCTTGCAAAAACCTCAATCTTTCAGCTCAAAGAAACCTAAAAAGTTAGGAGTCAACTTTGGATTGGGCACAAACTGTACATCACAAACCTGCTGGTCTGCAGGTCACACATTCAGAGTCAGTACAAAACCCACAGTTCCAATCTGGTGATCCATATGTCCACAGTGATATTTAACAGTTTCATTAATTGTTATCTAAGTATATTTGTTTATATTTGTTGACATTCAATTCAGTACTTCTTTTAATCTGATCCCTTTACCTGTCCTCTATTCCAGTGCTTTGCACACATTTTTGCAGCTGGTTACCATTACAATCAAAGACTCAGATCTCCTGACAATGAGCTTTAAAGTACTTTCCTTAAAAGCACACTATTCAGGATAAATGTATCTTCTTTATAATACTGTCAGAAAGATACAGAATTAAATGACTCATATTTCTTGAAATGTGAATATAAGAAATGTTTCCTAAATTTTTTTCTTTTTTTATTTCATGTATTAATAACCCAACTATATAAGAATTAGACATTAGAACAACTATAAAATCTTCTGGAAAAATAAAGATGGTGAAAAGCAAAGCATACTGTTTAGGTGTTGTGAAAGAGATAGCTCATAGACAGCCAATCCTCCATATCTCTGGGAGTCTTGTTCTGAAGTCCTACAGAAATAAAAATCTGCGCTTACATGACATGGTATAGTGTTTACCCAGAACCTACACCTGTCCTTCAGTACACTTTAAACCATCTTTAGATTATTCCTGATGTCCAATGCTGTATTGTAAAGGGAATGACGACAAAACAAATGTCTTTATATGGCCAGTACAAATGCTGTTTTTTTCTGAATATTTTTGATCTTTGGTTGGTTAAATTCACAGATGTGGAATCCACAAATACAGAGGTCTGACTGTACTGGAAATGACTGGGAAATGTGGACAAATTTTAAAATACATCTCCTTGAAGTCATGGGATAGAAAACAAATGAGTAGACAAAAATCTGTACCAAAATCTGGGAGAGAAAGGGAACAGAGAGGGGACACCAGTAGCATTAGAAGAGGAAGATGAGAAGCTCAGCAGAATATCTGATAGTCTTCAGCAAAAACTGGAGACAGAGATCATGAAGAAGGGGAGCCACATCAAACCTCTTGTACTTTAGATTAGTTATACTTGTATACAGAGTTTTGCCCAAAATGTAAAGGTAAAGTGCAAGGACTCATGCACATACAACGACTGAATCAGAATTGTCTTGAGTCCCAGAAAGGGATGAAGCTTAACACTGGATGCCTCTCTCAGAAAGGTATCAGCAGGAAATTCCCAGGGTGAAGCATGAGAAAATAAAATGCAAAACACAGAAAGGAAGATATATAGATGATACAGAGAGGAGGCTTAACGTGTGTAATTGGAATTATAGGAGAATGAAGTAAATGCAGTATTTGAAATAATGATGACTAATTGTGGCCCCAAATTCTGAGAAACCTCCAGCCAAAGATTCAAGATCTATAAACCCCAAGAAGAATAAATTATAGAGAAAACTATGATTTGGACATTATAATAATGCCAATGAAAACCAGACAAAGAGAAAAAAGATATGAAGGCATCTAGAGGGGGAATAAAAGTAGATTATTTTCAAAGTAGTGCCAATTAGACCTACAAGTATTTGTAGGAAATAATGGAATCAAGGGACAATGAAACAGTATGTCCAAATAGGGAAACAAACAAACAGAACATGCCAACACAAATTTCTATCACCAACAAGCACATTCTACATGAGAAAATTATAGTAGGTCAAACCTATACAGAGACTAAAAGAAAAAAAGAAAAAACAATAACAACAACAACAAAAAAGAAATTTGAGAAACTTGTTACCAATAGACACACATTAATGAAAGTATTCTTGAAATATCCTTCCTTAGGCAAAAGGAACACATTCAGAGAGAGTAACTTGGAGAAAAAGGACAGAATAAGTAACAAAGAATCACAGAATTACATCTAAAGGAACACTTACTGCATTTAACAATGATATTGTGTGGGGTCTGAAGCATACATAAATTGTAATAGAGAATGACAACAGGAAATGGAAATGAGAATGAGGAAATATGGAGGGAAAGTACACCCCAGTCCTTACATTGTTTGGGACGAGTAAAAGTTGCATGTCAAAGACATTGTTAGAAGTAAAAAGTACATTTGAAAGGCCATTCAATACTAAATCATTGTTTTCTTACAAATATGCAAAACTAAGAAATTATGTTTAAAATATTTCACCATTTATAGCATCAGAAATAATCAAATATCTGGGACAATTTCATAAGAATGTGCAAGATTTCTGAACAGACAACTGTAAGATGATATTGATACAAATTAAAGACCTAAATAAATGGAGAGAGAAAATATGAACAAATTGGAGGATTTATGATGATGTCACTTTTCACTAAATTAACTAATGCAGTCCTAATAAAATGCCAAGCCATTTTTACAGAAAATTATTGACTTGATTATGAAATTTTTAGGGAAATGAAAAAGGCTGAGAATGAACATCACAAACATAATAAATAAAAAGAGAAGGATCTGCTCTCCTTAAAGGAGATAACACAGTGAGTATCATGATGAACAAAGATGATAAACAAACTAGCAGCTCAGAACAAAGTTCAAATGCATATGTAAACATAAAATTATGACAAAGGTGTTGCCTGCAGAGCAATGGTGTTTGGGGGAAAAATGAAAATTGACCCATACTACAGAGTATTCACAAAAATTTCAGAGGAACTATAGTTCCAAATGTAAGATTACACTCTGTTTATGTATGATCTATCAAAAATGTATAAATGCATTACCCTATATACATGCATGATTACATGAAGGGTATGAATCTACATCATGCACAACCATAGAAGCAAAAAGTGGTACCCCGTTTGTGTACAATGAATCAAAATGCAGTCTGCAAAAATAAAGAAAGAAAGAAAGAAAGAAAGAAAGAAAGAAAGAAAGAAAGAAAGAAAGAAAGAAAGCATTCTACTGTCATGTATGGCAAATGAGAACAAATAAAAAATTTTTTTAAAAAAATACTATTTTAGTAACATACATAACCTATAATAAAGTTGCATATGTAATGCATAAATAATTCCAATAAATTAGCCAGGCGTAGTGGCACACGCCTGTAATCCAAGCGACTTGGGAGGCTGAGTCAGGAGGATCACGAGTTCAAAGCCAGCCTCAGGAACTTAGCGAGGCTCTAGCAACTCAGTGAGACCCTGTCTCTAAATAAAATACAAAATAGGACTGGGGATGTGGCTCAGTGGCCGAGTGTCCCCGAGTTCAATCCCTGGCTAAAAATAATAATAATAATAATAATTTCAATAAATTAATAAGAAAATAACAGACAATTCACAAAGAGGCTTGCACAGGCAATTCACAAAAAGAGTATCTACAAATAGGCTGTCAGGAAAGGCACTCAATCTTGCTAGTAATTACAGAAGTAGAAGTTAAAACCATAAGATAGCACCCAACCCACCACAGATGACCCCCACATTAAGGTTGGCAAGGAAGAAAGGCAAATGGAATTCTCCTGAATTACTGCTCTGAGTGTAACTTAGTACAATCAATTTGGAAAATGATTTGGCATATCCGATTAAATTTGAAGAGTCACAATTTCACTTTTAGGTAGGTATTTAACATTTATATGTGCATATGTTTAAAAAAGATAGGTGCAAGAATATTCATGTTAGCATAATTCATTCATGTACATAAGCAGCAGAATGGATAAACTGTGACTTATTTAAATAGTAGTAGAACTAGGAAAATAAACGAACCACAGAGACACAGATGGGTTCCAAAAACTAAGACGGAGTTAAAGAAGGCAGTCACAAGATAATCTACAGGGTTAAATAAGGCTCAGAACCAGGAAAGCTAAGCTAGGGGGCAATAAGATTGTGGTTGCTTTTGGAAAGGAGTGGAGGGAGGAAATTTGGAGGAATTTTAGTGGGGATTCCTTGAATACCAAGATGTTCTACTTCTTGCCCTGATGGTAGTTACATTATTAACTTCCTGATCATTCACTAGCTGTACATTTGTACTTCTAACATTTTTCCACATGTGCACATACAGAAAAGTTACAAAGATATAAAGTTATAAATACCTCCATATAAAAGTTTGTGTATAAAATATTAAAGCATGAGAAACATTCTAATCCATCCTAGGATTGAGTGTCTTGATTAATTAGTTAGAAAGTCCATCAACTAAGGTTTGAGATTTGACAATTTACGTAAGATTCTCACTTTTTAAAATAAATTGGAATCAGTTTGCTTTAAAGACATCACTTTTCTTTTCAGCACATTCCAAATACTTGAGTAACATGTACATGCTTAACAGAAATCACACAAAAGAATGAAAATTTTTCCTTTATTGAAATTACTGCTTGAAACATTGTTTTACATTCCATTCATGACAAAATAATAATATAATATTTGCTTTATTAAATATTTTTCTGAGAGAATTTTCAGATCATAACTTTTAAGTAATTATATTTAAAAGTTAAGATCAATAAGCAAAATTTTTACAATATTCTCAAAGTTCATTTAGGAAACCAATACCTTGTCAGGTTTTAATCAAAAGAATTTCAAAGATATAGGCTAATCTAAATTTGCACTTACTTTAAAAATGTTTTCACTCTTTCT
Organism: Glaucomys volans; assembly: GCA_020662805.1. Lineage (NCBI taxonomy): Eukaryota > Metazoa > Chordata > Mammalia > Rodentia > Sciuridae > Glaucomys > Glaucomys volans. The sequence goes on along the minus strand of JAJEJO010005362.1, from coordinate 28,253 downwards.
TGAAACTCACCTAATCCTAAGAGCTTACAGAAGTGGATCACATTACATTGACTTCTACTGACTAGAGTTATGGTTTAGATGTAAGTTGCCCCCACCCCAAACTCCTGGTAGACAATGCAAGAATGTGAAAAGATTAGATTATGAGAGCTGTAACCTATCAGTGGATTAATTTAAGAATTTACTGAGCAGTAACTGTAGGCAGGTGGAGTGTGGTTGGAGGAAGATCACTGGGCGTGTGCCCTTGGGGATTATACTTTGTCATTAGCTCCTTCTGCTTTCTCTGCTTTCCAGGTGAGCAGTTTTCCTCTGTCTTTCATTTGCCATGATGTTCTATCTCATCTCAGGTTCAGTGCAAGGAAGCCAGCTAACCATGGATTGAACTTCTAAAACCATAAGCCAAAATAAACTTGTCTGCCTCTAAGTTTTTCTTGTTAGGAATTTGCCCACAGTGATGAAAAGGTGACTAATACAATGATAAGTATATACTTTATTTAAATGATTAAAGCAAAAATGAAATACCCTGTAGTCTCAAGCTAGGTACTGGCAAGCTATAGGAAAGAAAGAATCTACTCTTTCCTTGTTTCTCTTTTTCCTGTGGATCCCTTTCAATCTGTCCTTGTTTTATCTTGGAAACCCTAACCCATGTACATGTTTGGATCAATCCTATAGGTTGGAGGTACCAAAGAATAACCTAACTACTCACTGCATATGCACTTCCATTAAAAAATATAGTTCTGGGTCAAGAATGAATATTGGTAAAAATCCAAGATGTTCCAAGAAATCCAGCAGATTTAAATAGTGAATGGTATATAATGGGCCTAATTAAAATAATCTATTGCCTTTCTTACTTATGTTTGTTTAACTTTCAAGGAGAACCTGTGTTTGGGTTGACTATTTTGTGGAACTTCTAAGCACATGGTTATGAACAAATATATATACTCAAATAATACTTATTGAATATCTGATACATGTAAGTGTGAGAATACAAGTAACAAAGAAATGATATCCAAAAAGTTTCAAAGCTTCATACAGCAAAAAGATAACTGGCAGAGCTCTTCTATTTTTTACATTTATTTATTTATCAGTGCCAGGGAACCCAGAGCCTCACAAGTACTAGGTAAGCACTCTACCACTGTGCTACATTGCTAGTTCCTCATTTTCTCATACTTCAAAAAATTTAAGATAATTTAAGATAATTTATTTGCAAACATTAATGTCTCAGGGAGTAAACTATTTGAACTATTCACTGATGAATGTACTGGGCTTGGATAGGAAAAAAAGAGGGAGAAGATGTATCAAATGGAGGCTGTGACAGGAACAAAAATTTGAGGCAGAATGCAGGAGTGAATTATTGGAGGAGAGAAGAAGAATTAAATGCAGCAACTGTAATAAAGGTTTTATGAACTAAACTGAAGAGGAGACAATGCAGTTAAACAGGGACCCATACTGCAGGCAAAGGGCAGCTGTCAAAGGTTTGCAGCTGGATAAGGGCTTAAGAATATGTGGTGGTGTGGCTCCTAATAGCAGCAGAATGGAGGATGGGTCAGAGGCAGAAGGTATCTTATCCTAGATGACTCTTGGCTGTTGGATTAAGAAATTCCAGGACCCTGGGTCAGCATTTGGGGGCCTCCAATCCCACTGTCAAGTTTTAGAAACCTGCACAATGGCACAGCTCACCCAGATTGTGTGACTCATTAACACAGATTGCAAGGGAGGGAGGGATACGGGTACTGTAGACGGGTGAGGCAGACAGTGTTTGCCATCTTAGCATTATATTTTTTACACTTTTTTCTAAAATATTTACATATTTACATTTTTTGTAAAAACTCTTCTAATGTGAATATGTAAAAATGTGCAAAATTATCACTTAAAGCTTAGAAAGACTAGTTCTTGAAATCTTTGTCAAAAAAATGTATCAGAGGTTCCTATGCATCAGGAACCTTGGAAAAAATAGGCCTTCTAGTTTTATTATGTAAATGTGGTCAAATCATCATCACTTCCATTTTCCCTTCCTTCCTTTTTTCTGCCTCACACATGCTAGGCAAGTACTATTACACTGCCCTATACCCTCAGCCTCTCATTTTCTTATATTTTTCTTATCCTTTAAGCTAATGCATTTTTCAACTACCAGCCTCTTAAGGACATTAGGAAACAAATATTTAAAACAAGGTGCTATAAAATTATAATATACCATGCCATTATTTTGGTTAGAAGTTAGGAGTAATGTAGTCTTGTTTCGTTTTCTTTGGAATTCTAAATGAGTGGAAACACTTTTTCCAAAACTTACTTAATGAATCATGGTAGGACCAGAATAATTTTCTTTTATATTAATTAACTCAGCTAGTTCATTCACATCTTTGAAACACAATTATAGAGCACAGCTCCCTCTTCCTGAGCAAAGGTATGCTTAATTTCCACTCAGGGTAGCTTTATGACTTTTTCTTTAATGTACAATATTTGAGTATGTTAAGTATTTGTGTTTATAATGTCATTTATTTATATATTATCTCTTTCGCAGAAATTTTTTGATTGTACATACTTAGTAATAATGGTTAGACATCTTCTCTTGATTCAGTGGCTATTCATTTCATTTATCAAGCTATTTATTGAGTGGACTAGGTACCAGAATAAATATTAAGGATACAAATGTGAACTCCAAACAATTTCTGATCTTCTTTTTCCCCAGAGATGGAGATATAGCTTTATTGTGGAAAAGCTGAGTTGGCAGAAGTTTGAAGCAATAGAACAGCTTGAGCTCATCTACTTAAAATATAGAGGGGTTTTGGGCTTCCTAAACACAGTCTACTTCCTCAGCCTCAGATGGGCCTTCAACAACTCCTGGGTCTCCTTTGGTCACCAAACATTGTAACATCCCATCACATAATGCTGGGCACTAACTCCTAGTCTCTTAGGCTCCCTCCCCGGTTAGAGAGTCTTTGGAGGGGGCTGATAGATGCAGTGGAGGAGGCTTCAGCTGGTGGTAAGGGGCACCTGGGCATTGATTCAGGTGGGAGTCATTTTCTTCTAGGAGATTGTCCTGATAGAGTCCCCGTCAGTTATCTTTCTTGTGGCTGTTTCCAGCTGCACTACGGGTACCAGGGGTCACCTGAAACTAGGGGGAAGGGGTGTTTGAGGTATACCAGTCACAGATCCAAGAGGTGTACTGAAGTCAAGGTCTGTGGGTTCCACCTAGGGAATGTAGTAACTGAGGAGACCATGATCTCTGGCTTTCTGGATGACTTGGGTCAACTTCCCTTGCTGCTTCCCACAGTATGTGAAGAAGAACTGAAGATGATACCCACATGGGTGCAGACGAACTGCTTCAAGAGCCTTACGTTCCTAAAGTCCACATGCAACTTGTGATCCCAGCAGAGGGGGCAAGGATTCCCAGTATCTTTATTCTTAATGAAGACTGGTCTTTTGAGTCCACTGTGGGGGTACATGCCCCTGCTTGCAGCAGGGACAGGATGAGAACCACAGTGTTTCTGGTACTCTTCTGAGTCCAGGTATTTCCAGGGCCCTTTCTCTTAAGGGGAAATGGGAACCTGGGGGCAATGAGCCTTTTTCAGAGGGCAGGGACAGGGGACTCTGGTATAGAGTCTGGAGCGGAACTTGAACTCTGAAGGTGGCGAGGCTGGGAAGCCACCTTACTAGTTGCATGTCCAATAAGGCTGGCGTCATCTTGACCCCATTTTTATCTCCCTTGAGCAATTAGATGTCAGTCACTTGATGTCCATTAATCCCAGAGAATAATGTCATAATTTCCTAATATGCAAAGCTCTAATAAACTCCTAGGGTCATCTGTTCTCAGACTCCTCTTAATGTCCTCATTTATGGTCCTGCACATTTAAAATAATACTAGTTTATAGTGCTTTAGTATAGGCAAGGCACTGTTCATTTTCTTCTAGGAGATTGCCCTGATAGAGTCCCCACCAGTTATCTTTCTGGTGGCTGTTTCCAGCTGCACCACGGGTACCAGGGGTCTCCTGACTCTGTATTTATACTAACTCACACAACCCTCTCAAAAATCCTATCCAATAGATACTATTGATATCCCTGTTTACAGACAAATGGAATAAGACTGCTGTGGATCATGCTGCTAAAAGGTTCCAGAGTTAGGACCTAGACTTTGGCAGTCTGGCCTCATGGTCTAAGTTTTTAAACCCTATGTATTGTCTCTTGAACATATTTTGGTGAGTTATCCCACTGTAACTTAATTCCTGCCAACCACCTAATTATAGAAGAGAGGTCAAGAAGTCATCTTCTGAACTCATGAAGGGTCAGTGAGAAACACCATGGGATAAGACACTCTTGTTCCCCTCTTTGTTCCTAAGGCCTGATCCCAAGTTCATGCCAGTTGCTGAGTGAATATTCATGGCTCACCGATATGTGTGCTCTCTGCCTTATAGCCTGTGACCCATGGTACCCAAAAGGTGGATCAGAGGTGCTGTTCACAGAAAATCACAGCAAGTGGCCACCGCAAAGTCCTCAAAGGAAAAACATATGGGTGAGGTGGAAGAGGCATCAAATCTTCCTTGAATGAGTCTGAGAAGAAGCATCCCCTGAAATTTTGCAAACCTATTGCCTCCTTTGCCTCTCTCAGTCTTGCCAGCCTCTTCCACCGTCATGTGGAATTTGGGTGTAGTTGCCATGTATTCACACCACGACAAAAACAGAAGGGGATGGAATCATGTAAGATCTTCACTGTCCAACCTCCCAGGTCCCAATACATTTCCAGAGCTTTTGTTTTCTCCTAATTCTTTATGACAGTTCTTTCCTAGGCTAGCAAACCCTTCAATCCCATTTGCTAATCTAAATCTCATAAATTCAGAGCAATCCTGGAAAGAAAAGTAAACTCATATAACGCTTAATTAAAAAAAATTAATACAATGAGGCTTATGCCATTTCTCCATGTATGGGAAAATTAGAATGATTTTAAAGCATAAGCTGTTAGAAGATTAGGTTTTATAAATGATTGATATGGAACCCTGTGTTACATATGGCAAACACAGGACTTGGGAACATGTTGGTTACACTCTGATCACCTCTGGGTCCACAGAGAGTTTAAAGATTCTCCCTCAGGTGTAGTGTATATTTTCTCCAGACATGTTTAGGATGTGTGCTACATATAAATGCTTAAACAGAAGGCAAAGATCACGCCTACAAAAGAAAGGCCCCAGGTAGTAGCTTGTGGATTCAAGAAGGCCATTCAAAGGGACTGAGTGTCCTATGGAAGCCAGTTTTCTGATGAGGCTGCATGAAAATGCAGTAAGTGAACATCCTGGCCACAACGGCAATTTCCTAGACAAAAGCATAGTTAGGATTATTCTTCTGTCAGAATATTAACCCTGTGTTCTGAGCAGAAATTTTGCTCATAATTCTGGGAGCACAGAACAGCTTAAATTCATTTTAGAAAGAAATAATTTTGTTCAATACATCAAAAGAGTAATTTTCTTCTCTGTGGACACAGTTCCTTAACGCTAAGCCTGAGTTTCCTCCTGGTTCTCACCACCCACCTGAGGTGAGCACCTCAGTGTGTCTCCTGCAGAGGCTGCAGGGATATTTGCAGGAGCTCTTTTGACAGAGGATAAAGCAACACTTCATGAAAAACAGACATGATTGATGTCTTAAAAATCCAAGTTTTTCCTCTCTACTTAGCATGTCTATTGGCTCTAAGAGGCAGGGATGGAAAGAAGGAATGTGGATGATGACCATGACCATTGTTTGCTAACTCAATGACTATTGCTATAATGTCCAGCATCAAGCAAGTTGAGAGCAAGAAGGAAGGAAACCATGACCAAGACAGGTTCCTCCTAGGAAAAATATACCCTTGCAGTCACAGGCATCGTGAACTCTAAACAGAGATGAACAGGGTTGGTGCTGCACTGTAGAGATACAGAGCAACACCTAACCCAAATTGGGGAGCTCTTGTAGCTGGAAAAGGTCAAAAAAGGCTTCCCTGCAAAAGTAACATCAAGATGAGATGAATCAGAACTGCGAATGTAAAGGGGCAGCAGGTGGCTATCGGTAAGAAACATTCAACCCACAGGCAATGGGCAGTAGACCACCTGGCTTCATGAGTACCATCACAGAGCCAGGGATAATTTCTATCCACTCATTTTTATTCAATATATGGACAGCTCTACCTTTATTTAGTATTTTCAGCCCAGGGTTTGTGGACCTGGCAATACCTTACACTTTGCAAAGCATTTTCATCTATTATCTCAATTACCATGCACAGCATTCAGTAAGAATATAAACCTTCCAAAAAAGCACTGCACATTGTAAAAGATACATGGTTATAATTTAATAAAACATTAGAAGAACAGACAGAAGAGCAAAAAGATGATGTCTCAATCTTTGAGTAGTTGAAACAAAAACAACAATGAATTCCAAGCTAGGACAACCTTAACCAGGTAATATCAGGCTAAGAAGATCACGTCTAAAGAGGCAAGGCTAACTGTACATGGCCCTAGTTCCTAGACCACCAAGGCTAATGGCTAGCCTGGGTCAGGAAAAGGTGGCTAATTGCAGGGAGGAGAATTAGCCATCTCCCTGGTCTTTTTTTTTTTTTTATCCTTCCACCAATGCTCTCTTATCTGCCTAAGCATGAGCACTTCTCATCAAACCTTGGCTGGTTACATTCACCTTCACTTTAACTGTTCAATAGTAAGCCCCAGAGAACATCTCACTCATAGTTGATCCTTCCTACCCATCAAACCTTATCAATTCCCTTTATATATCAGTCAAAGGAGTTGTGATGGCAAATTGCTGATGATAGTGGATGCCCAGTGCTATTAGTCAGAGGCGACATGTTTCATAAGGAGACTAAGCAACTCAGCAGTGTCCAGAAGGGACTGTGATTAGACACAGGGCTCACCTGTGGCGAACACAACATTCCTGGAGACCAGACGATGCTCCACGATGGAGAACTGTGGGAGCTCAATCCTTTCCACTCCAGTGACAGCCTTGTCCCCGCCACGCCAGTAAAATTCAATGTCATCCGTGGTGTAGCCATCTACCAGGGGAGAGATGAAAGGACATGGTGCATATGAGATATCATTTTGTATAAGTGCACAGCTAAAGAAACTTGAATACAATGGAAGTAATGCCTTTGCCATATTTGAATGTTTAATGTGCTTGTCTCTAAGAAGTGTCAAATAATCTTGTGTTACCTGTGTTATTTGATTTGTACCAGGTTGGTCTTGAAAAGTGAGGAACTAAGGACTCAAAGCATGTTGTGTTGGCAAAGTCTAACTTTAGAACTGGTGTGGGCATCATACAGAAGTGAATTAAAAACCCTTCTTAACAGCATCAGATAAGATGGTAGTAAAAGATGAGAACTCAAGTCTGAAGAATCCTGGAGAGACATCTCCTCTCTGATGCTACTAGAAGGTTGAAAGATTATGGCAAATTTAACCAATCAGTGGTTGATTAGAAGAATTCTCAAAGCAAAAGTAGTGTTCTCTGTAGCATGTTTGGATGATTTCATGGTCTCTTTCTGACCATGAGGTTTGCCAATCTTAGAAAGTCATTTGTTGGGAATCCCCTGGTCCTTAGGGATCTGCACAGGTGGTCTCATCAGAAAGAGTACTAACCATTTGCTGAATTATAACTCCAAACTCAATTCTCAACCCAGAGCTTACATTCATATTTGGTAATTAATCAATGCTTTTGAGAATGAGTAAATGTATAAAAGAAGTCCAAAGTTATTTTTAACACCCAGTTGTCTCCTAGAAGATTATGTCAACTCATTAAGATCAATTAAAATGCAAATTTAAAGAAAAAAATTTCAATATAACAGACTTTTGGATTTGAACATATACCGAAGAGGATAAACATTCAATATTTTCTATTAAATGATGGGACCAAAGCCATGGGATGACCATGTCCATAGCTAATGCCATCTCCCCAGTTGGATATTCTGTTCTTGCTCTACAAATTCCTTTCCTTTGGCTTCCTTGTATTCCATTCTCACCTGGAAGCCTTGATAATCTTTAATAAAACACACAGTTCACCATGTCCCTCCTATGATTAAATCCCTTGAACATGTCCCAAGACAACTGGCAAAACAAGTCTAAGTTCCTTACGAGGGCCTCATGAGTCTGTGAGACTGACGCCTGGGATCCTCTATACTCTCTCCCTCCTTCACCCAACCTCACAGGCCTTCCTTTGCTGCTGTGCCCAGGGCTTCAGTGCCTGCTGCAAGAACCTACTCCCAGGCCTTCACGTGACTCATTCTTCCCATGTCGGCATCTTAACTTCAAGCCTTCTTGTAGAAGCCCTTCCTAAGATTCCACTTCCCCAGCAAACTCAGTCACTCACAACCCTTTCATCAGATCTGATTTTTTTCAAAGCATCTGCCATATTTTGTTTTTTGTCTAATCATTTCTGTCTTTTCTGAAGCATAAGTTCCAAGAAGAGAGGCATTTTGACTGTCTTCTTTATACATCCCCATGCTTGCAATAATGACTGCTAGGGGCCGTGGATGTAGCTCAGTGGGAAGCAGATGGTTAATTAACATGTACAAGCTCCTGGGTTTTTGGTACTGGGTCCCAGTACCAAAAAACAGAAAATAAAAACAAAAATAAAAAAACAAACAAACAGTTCTTATGAAGAGTTAAGTCCTCCATGGATTCATTGGATAAATTCATGGGTCAATGAATTTGCCTTGATGTTAGGAAAAAAAGCCACATCTTTTTTTTCTCCCCCTCTATTCTCAATACAGAAAATGCATAGTGAACCACCAGAAAAGCAGGAGAATCCCTTCTTCCACTCAAGTGCTTTAACCATGGATTCTTTGCAAGAGAGGGTCCTCACACACTGAGAAAATCATTTACAGCACATCTTCCTGCTTACTGTTCCCCACAGCCACACATTGCACTGTGAAGCCAACTCTCAGAAGTTACTGTGTTCAGGCAGGTGTAATAGAAACTGTTTGCTAACTTGGACCCCAAATTTGCTTTCCTGAAACTTCCACTGTCTAATTGGAGTCATGCCCTCTGGCCACACAGAATTCATTTAACTTCCTAGGCTCATCCTTCAACGTTGGGAAATCATTATCCTTCCCCTGAGCCTCTGTTCTCTATGGTAAATGTCCCCAGATAATTCAATTATGCATCACTTGTCGTGATTTTATGTCTTTCATCTTCTCTGAAAGCACAGCTCTCAAAAGCCATGACAGTGATGGAGTGTGAAAGTGAGGGGGCACAATGAGGCTGGCCCTACCCAGAACCTGGACACTAACCTCCTCTACAAACAATTTCTCCATCTGTTAGTGCATGGACATTTCCTTTGCATCACAATTGCATCTAGCAACACTGCAAAATCAAAGTCACTTAATCACCAAAATTCAGTATAAGCATTGACAAGCCTCAATCCAATTGAGACTAAAAATAAACCAGTCTTTGATAGGGCAAGATCAACAGCAAAAGCATCCTAATATGCCAGGAGGTATGGTTCAGGTAGCAGGGGGGACATCTGCTTGTTAGATGTTACAGATGCGGCTCTCATCCCTGACATAGAAGTACTCAACACTGAATTACCAATAGAGCATCTGAATACTCCTCAAATTGAAGAAAATTGCCGAGATGCAGAAATGCCTGCTTGTAAAGCTCAGATCCTGATGGGAAATGAGTTTTACTCTGACTGCCCAGGGTTGCAGCAGTATAGCCACTCATGCATGATGAAACATATTTTAAGAAAATTGCATCTCAATGTTTGCTCTCTTCTCACTGAATGGACTGAGATCAGGAACATTTGTTTTCTTATATTTCAGCACAGAAAACAGACTCTCTTAATCAGATTAGAATGGAGAACTCTTTTTGTACTAAGCACCCCCCACCTGCATCTTCCTTTCTGTCTCTTTCTGTTTCCATTTTGCTGTCTCTCTTGGTCTTTTCCTCTCTAACTTTCAGCGCGCTCTCTCTCTCTCTCTCTCTCTCTCTCTCTCTCTCTCTCTCTGTTTGTGTGTTATGACTGTGAAATTTGCAGAATGGAAAGTTAAATCTCTAATTTTTAAGATAGTTAAAAAGTATGCCCAGAACATTATCAATGCCTTGGAAAAGATGCTAAACAATGACAGAAAGATCTAGAACACAAACTAGAAGAAAAAGAAACCCAGACACAGATACACACAGCTTTCAATTTCCAAAGTGCAGTTCTGCTCATCCAGTGGGTATCTTCTGAGATCCATCATGCACGCTGCTGTTGTGGTGATTCTGAAATACATAGAGCAAGGAGAGAGATTAAAGATGGCCTGAGTAATGTAACAGGAAACCTGCTTTTGGATGACCATGAGTTACCCCCACGTATGACCCCCTTTCCCAGAGTAAACCTGACGGAACACCTTTCACTATACATAAACGTGAATGAAAACAAACTCTTGAATATACTATAGTTCAGTTTATCAAGAAAAACAACAAAAAACACCATTTTATTTTCTTTTAATATTTTAAATCAACAAATAAAATTTTATCTATTAATAGTTGTTTTAACAAAGCATTATGTTTTAAAATATGCATACTTTGTGAAATGTTTAAATTGAGGTATTGCTTCATATACTTATTTTTTTGTGGTGAGGACACTCAAAATCTATTCTCTCAGCAATTTTTAAACATACATTATTAACTATAGACAAGATATTGTAATAAAAACTTAAAATCCTATTGAAATTAGTCATTGAGTCTTACTGACTTTTGATAATCAATGGTTTTGAAGGAAGTTCTTACCTTCAATTTTTGTTTTATCTCCTTGTCCATCAGCTCTCTAACTTCTCTAGTACTGAGAGAACTTATGTGAAAGACAAACTGATTAAGATTTAATTCTTTGATTTTCCATGTGGAGTGTTAAAGTAGTTACATGTCCATAGACAATACTTTGGAACTTTGAACAAAGCTGCTTTTTCTTATTTCATTGTAATCGTATGTTGGGAGGGATGGTAATACAAAGTAGAGTTTCTCACCTGTTGTCATCTATCTTATCATTTATTTGGTTTCTCTGTTATTGATTATGAATTAAAATTCAGTGGGTTAACTTTCCTTAAGGACAGCTAAAGCCAAAGAAAGAATTTACATCGTGGCCCCAAGACAGTCAATCCTCCACTGGGCAATGGTTGAACCAACCACACAATGGGAAACAGTACACCTAGAAATAAATACATTCTCTACCTGTCTTCAGCTTCCTCTTAGGGAAACCAACCATTCAAAGCCACCAGTGAAAACACAACACTTAGGCTACCATGTTTTATAATACTACATTTCTTCAGAATCTCAACACTTCCTCACCACTGTGGAAGATGACTGGACTGAGTGGGACCTGAACCAAGGATAGCTAACCAATGGCCTCAGTTAAAAGGCAGAACAGAGCTAAAGGAATCTCTTTCACGGAAATAAATTACCCTGCAAAGGTAAGAGTGGAAGTGAACCTGCAGAGCCATGAGTTAGAGGCTTATGAGCACAGTATGCAAAAACATGATAGTAGTACAGAAATTGCATAGTACATGGCTGAGGAGACAGCAGTGGCCGTGACCCAGTACTCCACATCTTCAGGAAGCAGCATTTTCAAAGCTTATGCAGCAACTGAGCAACTGGCAGTTCTGGCTGTGCCCAATCAGTAGTAGGTCATAAGAAGGAAGAAGTATTAATGCCTTTTCCTGAGAGATGAAGAGTCATCTTAAATCCCCAGGTGCCCTCCAGGTTCTACCTTTCTTGAAGTCCAGTATTCAGCTTTTTCTGGCCAGCTATCATTATGAATTTTCACAACAAAACTGCTAATACCTAGAGCAGCACAAGCAAGCCTTGGTTCTATCCACACACCCTAACCTGTCAAATAACCAGCATGTGCCAGTTCTGAAGGACTTTATCATTTAAACTAAATGCAGGTTCTAAGGGAATAAGGGAGAAATGTATGCCCTTCTACCAGCATCTGGTTTAGCAGCAGGTTTAGGAAAGTTTTACTTTTCAATTGCTAAGAGGAGCAGTGAGGAAGAACACCAACATACTTGACAAACAGTTCAATGTGAACTTTTTCTACACAAATAGCATGTATGTGCCATATGGATATACACCATATGACCTATACCAATGGGAAAATTGAAGGGTTTTTTTCCCCCGCAAATGTCATGACACTTCAATTGACTTGGAACAAAGAAGTGCACTGCATTCAATTATGCGAAAAAAACCACATAGCTCTTTGGTATATTTTTCTGCAGCATCTGATTTCCCAGCCAACAGATATTCCAGCCTAGCACTTTTAAATTCTGGCATGTTTTATGGCAGCTTGACAACCAGCTTCTACACAGGATGCCTATAAAGGCAAAATCTGAACAAAATTCTGCTAAAGTTGTAAATTTTTATGAAGAGAAAATGACCTCAACTGGAAGGTTCAAATTTTTCTACATTTTGGGACCTTTCATTTGAACAGTCAATAATTGAGATTAGTATTTCTTATTATCTGTTATTTATTTATTATTCATTTATTTCTTATTTTCCATTCTTCCCCAAACTATCCCTAAAAGACACACACACACACACACACACACACACTACCAAACCACATAAATATGCCAAAACAGTTTGAAGGTACTTGATGCAACAATCTCAATTTATTGTGGTATTATGTAGAATGTTTCATAGAAATTGTTGAAAGGAAATTAGAAGCTAAAATAATTGGTAGATTATTTCCTTCTTCTCACCAACTACTGTTATTTCCCAAAATATAGGACTTGTGCACATCTCTTTATTTTAGTATACTCCTGCCATAAATTGGAACAATTTCTATTTACTTCAGGAATAATACGTAGACATGCCTTTCACTACTCTTTTTCCTTTGCATGAAATACTTAGAAAATCCTGTCACTGTGGAGAGTGTGAGATAAAAGCCTACACATGCTACAAAAACTAAGCACACAGGTGACAAATGGAAGAAAGAATGAGGTATGCTGGGCCACTGGGACAGAAAGAGAAGAAAAGGAGAGTGTATGGGAGCAAAAGAGAGACCCAGAAAAATCTGCAGCATGCCAGAACCCTTACTGAACCACAAAGCCCTCATTCAGAATGGAAGGCTTGAGTAACTGGAAATGACATGCCACAGATAAGCCACAGAGACACCTGGGTTCCATGTGTGTAAACTTCAACACTCACATACACACATTTTGATATTTTTGCCTAATAATTTTTTGTGGGTCCCAAGAGGAAACTATAACCAACACCTAGCTCCACTTCCACAGTCCTCTGTAATCGGAGAATTCCACTACTATTTCTAAGGAACAGTGATGAAACTAACAACTGGAATCAAATATGACATGTGAGGATCTCTGCAGTATTGTTTTTTGGGAGTCCAGTAGATCCTTTCTTGATGTATGTTGTTTCTGGATTAAGAGACAGCAGTGCTCAGAGGCTGCAAGGTGTTTCTGATAGGAAAGCAGAGAAAGATGTGGCCAAATGGTGGCGAAGATATGTATATTCTGTATAACTTTCTTGCAAACAAGCACACTTTGAGGATGCTGAATATGGAGAATAAAGCTAAGCAAAATGAAGAGCAGGGGGTGGGGGAGAGAGAGAGAAAGAAACAATGAGTAGCAGGTTGGACAGAGTTGTGGAGATGGGTGCTGATTCATTCTCTTGCTGCCCAGGATAGCAGCCAGCCATATCTTTACCTTATATAACATGAGCTTGCTTAGTGCCTAGATTTGTACCAAGAACATTAACACACATACATTTAATCTCACAACAACCATTGAGAAATATTATTATTATTACTATTATTATTCCTATTTTGCAGTTGAGTAAAAAAGACTTGGAAAGAGTAATTAGGTTGGGCACATTCACAATGCCACTGGAAGGCAGGTGGCACTTTCAGATCCCAGCAGTTTGAACTCTACACCCTACCATGTCTTTGACACCTCTCTAACCCTAAAAGAACAAAATATATTCAACTCACCAAGGTCTACTCAGGAACAAGAGGCTCTTATTTTACATGTAAAGCAATAAGGTAGAAAAATTTTGATGGCAAGATAGACATAAAAATATAGATACACACGGATTACATGCATGAGGATATTAAGGTCATAAATGTTATGTATAGTAAGATTCTCATTATATATGACAAGCAGACATATAAGTATAGAGAAAATACCTATTTTACACACTACTCCTTCGGGATATGTAATAAAATTTAATCCATCTTCCTACCCATTATAGAATAGTTAATTAGATTATCCTGCCTTTATAAAAAGCACATGCCTAAAGATATGCTTAAAAGTTAGAAGTATGGAAATGCAAGGACTTAACTTGAAGGTTCTAAGGAGAACACATTCAGCAAGTTTGAAATAATATTCTGAGATTCAGGGTGACACTCATCCTCGGACACTGTCTGCAAACTATCCTTGATGTCCTTTCCCTGCACGGCTGAGTGAGGAAGTCTGAGCCAAGGAAGTCAAGACTGTATCTTTCAGTGCATTGAAGGATTTTCATTGTCTCAACTGTATTAAGTTTGTGAAATATACTTTGGTTTCAGCACTTCAATTTTTAAATAAATATCCACCGATTAAAAATCATAATAAGGGCAGATGCAAATTTTTCATCTAGTTGCACAAATACAGATTTTTTTCTGCAGACCACCCCATAGGCTGTTGTGGAAATGACACTTTTGGCTGTCAGGAACATGTTTACTACAACAAACATTTGTCTGAAAAATCTACTTGTTAGCCTAGGTACTCAAGTCCTCCTTGTTGGTGTGGTTGGAAAAGGCTGAATAGGGGTGAAATCTGGGATTCATACTTGTGGTGAATTGAGCAAAGCCCACAATTTCTTTCACCATTTGGATGAATCTTTTAGATACATACAAATCTTTAAGATTTACTATAAATACCAGAGAGGACAGATTAAGATGTGCAATGCAAATGTCCATTCTAATGTCCCTGATCTTGTGATCCTTGACCAGCTCTCTTAGAGGCCTATATAACTAAAGAAACCTAGTCTTCAGTTACCTCTCCTCATCCTGCCCCATTTAATGCTTTCATTGCCTTTAGCCCCAGCTACAAATGGAATCATCCATTTATTTGTTGACTAGACCCCTTGTCTATCCCCATGTGAGCTCATAGTGTAGGCTTTGCCTCTCCTGTCCACAGCCATTTCCTCAATGCCTAGAGCACCATCAAGTGCTTTATTTATGGCAAGTGCTCTATAAATATTCACTGAACAATGAATTTGGAGATCCAAGGACTAACAATAGGCAGAAAATGTGGCTCAAGCAAAATGTGGAAAGAGGAAGAGTAGCTTTCCCCTTCTTTGCTTTAAGGTCCCAAATATTAAAGTCAGTAGGGACACCTTCTCTCTGTCAAGCTTTCCCAATGGGACCTCTGGCCTTGCTTGATTACTGACTCTCTGAAAGCCTCTGTGGGCTAGCTCTCAAGACCTTAAACAACACTTAAACATGGGACCCCCCTGTTTTAATGGTCACGTGGTCTCTACGACTTCTCATACTGCAGAATGGAATCCTAGAGGATCCAGTCCTATAGAACGGAATCTGAAGAATTAAATCCTCAGCATCAAATACAGTGTCAAGGCCATGAATTTTTTGGCTTCAGCTGCAATGAAGACCACAGTGAAATGCACCTTTTGTGAAAGCTCTAGCTCTCTGATCACAATCTTGTTAAATTAACAGGAAATGGGAGCAGTTTAGTGGCACCTTTGGTGCAACCTCCGGGTTGCACTTGGATTCCCAAGTGTTCGACATTTCTGAGAAATAGTTGTATCTGTGACCAAAGCATAACACTGCAGGCAGACTATTGATTTATATGTAGCCCTCAGCTCTTCACAATCTCTCTGTGGCAGCTCACACTCATCTTCATTCCTGGTTTCTCAGATGCCAAGTGCGTTGGGTGGCAGAGGCAGTTATCATTTTTTCAAGCATAGGACACTAGAATTAAGTACCTAAATCAAATCATTTAGACCAAGCATTTTATTAAACAAGAGATTATGGAGAAATGTGGAGAAGTGACAGGGCATAGGCCAATGTTTCAGCATCTGAAATTTCTGTTTTGGTATATGTCTGTTATATATTTCTGAAATATATAAAATATCACATTTATAGAGTAGTCTACAGGCCTTTGCTATGGAGACTACTTAAGGATGTTGCTTGGAAAACGATTAAGGAAAGTTGAGTATGTTAGGAGCCCATACCTTTCCCTTCCCAGGACCCCTGTCTTTGCCACATCATTTACAATTCTTTTCACTACAGGAGCTATACGTATTCCCATCTCCAGCTGTGGGCTGATTTTGTGACTTGCTTTATCCATCCAAATGGATAGAAGTGGCAGTGTGGCAGTCCCAAGCTTAGGTCCCAAGAAACATTCCATTTCTGGTCTTTTCTCTTCTCCCTCTGTTGTGAGAAAGCCATGCACAGGTGAAACTGCTGGTCCTAGCAGGAGAACTGACACAGGGGCAAGACTGAGGTAAGTACTCATCATCTCAGAGATCACCCCAATGAGCTGATGGGTTACTCATACCCAGTCTTTGAGTGAGCCAGCCAGTCAGCAGAGATGCTCATTAATCACCCAAACATATGAGCAATGAGCACTTATTATATGCACTGAAGCTTCCAGCTGTTTGTTACACAGCACTGTTGAAATGATAGATAACTAATACAATAATCAACATGAGTAACTACAAACAGAACATAAATCATCATAAAATAGATAGAAATCAACCTGATACTTCCAAGTTAATGTCATATATAACGAAACCCTTAATAGATAGAATTTTCCTAAAATAGGAACATCTGTTTCTATATTTAAGAATTAGGAATAGTCATCTTTGTAAAATGAGCAGTCACATTAGGCAAATGAGACAGGCCCGGCATACTTTCCCTCAATATGCAAGCAATATGATGATAAAGCTACACAAAGGCCCAAACTGGCAATAGTGCTGAAAACCCAAACTAAAACAAATAGTTTAGAATCCTAGAGCACCTGTCAGAGAAGGAATTGTCAGGATGGATGAATTTCAGAAGTTCTTAAGGAAAACACTACAGGTCCAGCTCTCTGAAGAAGAAAACAATTTGAAGAATCAGGAAAGTACTTTGAGCCATCCCAACTATCTGGATCTAATTGTGGCACTTGAGGACTTTACCTTCTAGAGCTATATTACCCCAAATGGCAGTCACGTAGCCATACATGACTGTATATGTTTAAATTTCAAATAGATTAAAATTAAATAAAATTAAAAATTCAGCTCCTCTCATGTACTAGCCATAGTTTGAATGCTCAATAGCTCAATAGCCCAATATTACTGTATGGGGCAGATTACAGACTACCTCCATCACCACATAATGTACCCTTGGACAGGGCTAGAGCATAGTTTATTTGCTGTTGCTCTCTCTCTCTTCACTCCCCCTTCTGTCTTCTGTCTCTTCCCTCTCCCCTCCCCCTGCCCCACTGTTTCTCTAACCTTAGGGAACACAACAGCCTGGGCTAAAGTGGCTTGGGAGATAGACTCTAAGGCATGCAACCCAGAGCCTTAAAGGAAGCTCTCACAGTTAGAGGAAGCCCTGCACACCGGGATGGAAAATGTCACTCAGGATTCTACTCAAAATACCACACACCGTGTCTGACTTCCTGACCTAGCAGTCAGAGAGAAAGTCATACCCTAAGTGAATAGCAGCTAAGCATAACAAATGGAGCACATTAACCTGACCTTCTGATTTATACCCTAGAGACTGAAATCTCCAATGTGAGCGTGTGACTGAAATGGCTAAGACCATCATATCCATATTGTATTGTCACTAGAAGATCACTTTGTCCAATGGGACCTATCTCACCTATGGATAAACACTATGAGAATAAAATCAAGAAATATCCCATGAAAGAGTATGAAAGCACAGAAAATAAAAGTTGAACAATGTGGAAGATATGCCTGATTACCAAACTATCTGAATGGCTACAGCCTCTTCAAACCCAGAACAGGGGAACGTAGTGAAAGAACAGCCTGAAATGAAGGCATAGAGAGACGGAAGAAGCTGTAACAGAGAAGAATACAAGCAACTGCAGCCACAAGTGTTGAATGGAAATGTGTCTGAAGACAAAGACAGAACTGACAGTACTGGAAATTATTTAAAGATATGGCAGACTTTTTAAATGTTAATAGACACACAAGTCACTGAGGGATCTTGTTAAAATTCAGAATCTGATTTACAATGTGTGGGGTGGGTCTTATTTCTGAGTTTCCCAGATAATGTTCGTAGGCAATGTTGCTGCAGTCCAGGAGAACACACTTGGAGTAGAAAGGAGATGGAAAACTTGAAAAGAACCTCCACAAAGGCAGAGAAAGAGAACAAAGCTTTGAAAACAGAAAATGACTGATATAAAGGATATGAAATGGATATGTAACTGAGTTTTATTTGAGCAAAACTGAAAAGTTTAAACAAATTAAACATAAAAAAACCAGATTTTAATCGGAATAATATATATATAACATAACATGTATTGTTTTAACTATTTTTAATTGTGCAACTCAGCCGCATTAAGTGCATTCACACTGTTATGTAACCATCACCAAATATCCAAATGGAAACTGAACCCATTAAATAATAACATTCATTACCCATTTCTTCCAGGCCCTCATAATCTTTTGTCTACTTTCTCTTGCTATGAATTTACCTATTCTAGACACTTTATGTAAATGGAATCATGCAGTACTTGTTCTTTTTTGCCTGGCTGAATTAACTTACTGTGTTGTTTTCAAGCTCATATTTTAGCATGTACCATTTCTCTTTAAAACTGAATAATGTTCCCTTTTTTTTACCCATTCATCCCTTGTTAGACATTTGGTTTGTTTTTACCTTTTGACTCTTTTGAGTAATGCCACAATGAACATTAATGTCCAGGTATCTCTTTCAGTCACTTTTGTTTATTTCAGTATATAATTACGAGTGAAATTGCTGAATCATCTGCTAATTATATGTCTAAATTTTAAGGAACCATCATACCACTTCAACAATGCCTGAACCATATTAAATTCTCACCAGTAATCTCTAAGGGTTCTAATTTCTCCATGAATTTGTCAACACTTGTTCTTTTCCAATTTTTAAAATAATAGTCATCCTAATGTCTGTGTGATAATATCTTATGGTGGTTTTGATTTTCATTCCTCAAAGGCTAACAATGTTAAACATATTTTCATGTGCTAATTGGCTACTTCTGCATCTTCCTTGGAAAAATTTATATTCAAGTCCCTTGCCAATATTTGAACTGTGGTTTTTATTGTTGACTTCCAGAAGATTGTTACAAACTTTCTATTAATTCCTAACTAAATAATAAGACTTCTAAATATATTTGCTCTTTTTATAGGTTACTCAATCATTCTGTTGGTTATGTTCCTTGATGTACAGCTGTCTTTAATCTTGATACAGTCCATGTTACATATTTTTTTCTTTTCTTGCTATGCTTTTGGTTTCATATCCAAAACTCATTGTTAATTTCAATGCCACACAGATTTTCTACTATTTCTCTTCTAAGAGTTTCATGGTTCCAGCTCTTAGGATTGGGTCTTTGGTCCATTTTGAGTTAATTTTTTGATATGTTAAAAGATATGGGTCTAACGTTATTCTTTTATATGTGGATTTTCAGTATTCTCCAGCAATATTGGTTGCAAAAACTGTCCCTTATCCACTGAATACTTTGACATCATGTCAAAAATCATTAGATTACACATGATGGAATTTGTTTCTGAGTTCTCTGTGCTATTCCACTGTATGATATATCTACTTTTTTTTTTGTTTTTTTGTTTTTTTGCTAATACCAGTTTGTGTTGATTACCATAGCTTTGTAATAAGTTTTAAAAGCAGGTAATGTGAGACCTCCAAATTTGTTCTTTTACAAGATCCTTCTGGATATTTGAGATCCCTTAAGATTCTATGTGAATTTTAGGGTGGATTTTTCCTATCCAATTAAAAAAGAAGATGCCATTGAGATTTTGGTAGGATTGTATTAAACCTGTAGATTCCTTTGGACAACTTTGGACAACATCATCCTTTGTTTTGTTTTGTTTTTTAATGATACCAGGGATTATACCCAGGGGCACTGTGAACCTGAAGCCACATCCCCAACCCTTTTTTATATGTTTTATTTTGAGATAGGGCCTTGCTAAGTCTCTGAGGCTGGCTTTGAACTTGCAATCCTCCTGGCCTCAACCTTCCAAGTCACTGGGATTACAGGTGTGCACCATAGCGCCCAGCAACTTGTCATTTTAAGAATATTAAATCTTCCAATCTATAAATGCAGGATGCCTTTCCACTTACTTAATGTCTTTTTCAAGTTGTTTCTTGCTACAGTGTATTATATTTTTTAGTATTCAAGACTTTTGGTTCCATCACTAAATTTATTCCTAACGTTATAGTCCTTTTAGATGCTACTATAAATGGAGTTGCTTTCAGAATTTCTCTTTTAGATTGTTCATTATTATTATATAGAAGTGCAACTGAATTCTATGTGTTGATATTTTTAGTTAATATTGTTGTATTGATTATAACAGATGTGCCATACTAATGTAAGAAGTTAATAATGACGATTATTGCAGGTGTATAGGGAATTCTCTGTAACACTGTTAAAATTTTTCTGTAAATCATAAACTATTACAAAAATACTTTAAGAAAAGAGTGGGTATAAAATATTTAACATAACAGCATCAATACAAACTGCTTTTCACTGGTTTTGTTTAAGATAATTTTAAAATCTTTGAGAATATACACACTACTTCTATGAAAAAACAAATGAAAATCCTCAAACACAAACACAAATATTTGGTGAAAAACACAAATATTGGTGATAATCACAAATGTTGGTGATAATAATAAAAACAATGATGTTCACTATTTGTTGACTTAATACTTCTCAGCACTTAGGAAGACCTTTATTTCATCTTATCCTCATCCATCTCTCATTATATAAGCTATAGAGTACTCGACTGAAACTTCATAGATACAAAAAAGACAAAATATATGATAATCAAATGATAACAATAAACAGGAGAAATGGGTTATCAATTGTAAGCTGCAATTTTGCTGAATACATATTTTAGGTATAATAGACTTTCTCTCTGAATCTGTGTGTGTGTGTGTGTGTGTGTGTGTGTGTGTGTGTAATCTTTAGGTTTTCTATATAAACTTGTGCCATCTGTGAACAGGTAATTTTACTCCTTCTTTTCCAATTTTGATAGAAGTTGCAAAAACAAGCATCCTTATTTTGTTCTTGATCTGAGGGGAACAGATTTCAGTCTTTCACCATTGAATAAGATGTTAGTTATAGGTTTTTCATCATGTTTAGGAAGTTTTTTTTCTCTTCCTGGCATACTGTGTTTTTATCTAGAAGGTGGACTGTATTTTGTCAAGTGTTTGGTCTACATCAATTGATATGATCATGTATGGTCATTAATTTTATTACTGTTGTATATGCATTGATTGTCTTTCACATGTTGAATCATCCTTGCATTCCAGACCTAACTACTACGTGGTTAAGGTGCATGTTGCTGAATTCAAATTGCTAATGTTTTGCTGAAGATTCATGCATTATTATTCATAAGAAATTAATGGTTTGTTATTTTTGTAGTGTTTTTGTTTGGTATTGGTATTAGGATAATATTGGCCTCATTAACAGTGAAGGAAACCTTCTCTCCTCCTAATTTTTATGGAAAAGTTTGAGTATTAATAAACTGGTATTAATTCTTTTTTAACTGCCTGGTAGAATTCAACAGAGAAACCATGTAGTCTAGAACATTTTTTTTGCTGAGAAGCTCATATTTTCTATTTCTTCATCATTCAGTTTTGGTAAGTTGTGTATTTCCAGGAATTTGTAGATTTCATCTGGGTTATCTAATTTGGTAGTAATACCTCTGTTTTCATTTCTGATTTTTATTGTTTGTGTCTCTTCTGTTTTTCTTAGTCAATCTAGCCAAATTCTTAAAAAAAAAAAAAATCAAAGAGGAGGGAACATTTCCAAACACTTTCTATGAAACTCTGATACCAAAGCCAGATGAGGACATTTGGGAGAAAAGAAAATTAAAGGCAATTATCCTTAATGAACACAGATGTAAAAATCCTCAACAAAACACTAGCAAACCAAATTCAACAACACACTAAAAGAATCATTCACCACGATCAAGTGGGATGCATCCCTGGGGTGCAAGGATAGTTCAATATATGCAAATCAGTAAATGTGATACATTACATTAACATAACAGAATAAAGGGGAAATACAAGTATCTCAGTAAGTGTAGAAAAGCATTTAACAAAATTCAACCTTCTTTCACGATAAAAACTCTCACCAAATTAGGTATAGAAAGAATGTGCCTCAATAAGCCTATATTTGAGAAGCCTATAGCTACATTACACTCAATGGTGGAAAGCTCAAACCCTTTCCTCTAAGATCTGGAACATGGAAGCATCCAGACTCTTGTCACTTCTATTCAACATAGTACTGGCAAGGAATTAGGCAAGAGAAGAGGGGCATTTAAACAGGAAAGGAAGAAATGAAGTTATCACTCTTTGCTGATGGATGACATTATGTATAGAAATTCCCATGAACTGTACCAAAAAACTGCTAGAACTAAAAATCAAATACAGTGAAACGGCAGGGTGCAAAATCAACAGAAAAATATGAGGAGTATTTCTATGCACTAAAAAGGACTATACAAAAAAATATCAAAAGAGCAATCCCATTTACAATAGCTAAAAAAGGAGAAAAAAACTTAGGAGTAAATTTAACTAAGGTAGTGAAAGACCCATACACTGAAACCTATAAAATGTTGATGAAACAATTGAAGAAGACACAAATAAATGCAAAATATCTTATGTTAATGGATTAGAAAGATTAACATTTTTAAAATGTCCACACTGCCTGTTTTAGTCAGCTTTGTCATCACTGTGACCACAAGACCTGACTAGAACAATGTAGAGCAGGAAAGTTTATTTGAGGTTCATGGTTTCAGAGGCTTCAGTCCAAAGACAGCTGATTCCATTGCTCTGGGCCCAAGTGTGGAGGAGAAAAGCTGCTCAGGACATGGCCACAAGGAGGCAGGGACAAAAGGTACACCGCAAAAGTATACCCCAAGTGATCTATCATTTCCAGCCACACCCTCCCTGTCTATAGTTACCACTCAGTTAATCTCTATCAGTGGATTAATGCACTGATTAGGGTTAGGCTCTCATAACTCTATCATTTCACCTCTGAACTTTCTTGCATTGTCTCACACATGAGCTTTTGGAAGACTCCTCTCATTTAAATCATAATGCTGCACAAAAAAAGTCTACAGATTCAATACAGTCATAATCAAAATTCCAAAGTTCTTTTTCATAGAAATAGAAAACTAATCCTAACTTCATATAGAATCCAAATAAAACTCAAATAACCAAGGAAAATTATTTGTAGTCCATGATAATAAAAAGCCACAGTAACTAAGACAGCAAGCTGTTGGAAGAAAAAGAAAAGGTACATCAACCAAAGGAAAAACATATCCAGAAATGAACCTGTGTATGTAGAGACAACTGATTTTCAACAAAGGCACCAAGTAAAAAAAGGTTAGTCTTTTCAATATAGGTGTTGGGAAAACTGGATATCCACATGGACAAGAATGAAATAAGATTCTCATTTCATACCATGTATAAAAACCAACTCAAAATAAAGATTTAAAGATCAGTCTAGAAAAGTACTAAAAGAAAACATTGAGATTTGATATTGCTATGTACAATAATTTTTTGGATTTGATTAAAAAATACAGGCAACAAAAGTCAGACAAATGGATTACATCAAACTAAGAACTTCTACAAAGCATAGTAAACAATGACAATACACAGAGACAACCTACATGAGGAAAATCTTTGCAAGCATACATTCAATAAGGGGTTAATATCCAAAATATATGAAGAGCTCAAACAACTCAACAGCAAGGGAAAAAACACTACTAAAAACAGGCAAGGATCTCCAACAAACACTTTTCAAAAGAAGACATACAAATGACTAACAGATACATGAAAAATGTGAACATCACTAATCACCAGGGGAAATGCAAATTAAAACCACAATAAGAGACCATCTCACACCTGTCAGAATGTCTCTCATCAAAAAGAGGAAAGGAAATATTAGCAAGAAAGTGGAGAAAAGATAACCTTGTATACTGTTGATGGGAATGTACAATAGGACTACCATCACAGAAAATTGTACGGAAGTCCCCCCGCACACAAAAAAAGTAAAATTTCTATATGATCCATAATCCCACTTTCAGATATTTACCTACAAGATTTGAAATCAGTTTGTCAAAGTGATGTCTGCACTCCCATGTTCATTGTAGCATTATTCACAATAGTCAAGTTATGGTATCAAACAAACGTTCAACAACAGATGAATAGATAAAGTGTGCTGTATAAACACATAAAGAAATAACATTTAACCTTTGAAAAAAAGGAAGAACATTCTATTGTCTGTGACAATATGGATGGAACTTGAGAACATTAAGCTACATGAAATAAGTTCTCACAGAAAGATAAGTACTGTGTGTTCTGACTTATTAGGCGCAATCTAAAACAACTGAACTCATAGAAACAGAGAGCAGAACCATAGTTACCAGAGGCTGAGCAGTGGGGCAATGAGAATATGATGATCCAAGAGTACAACATCTTAGGAGGAATTTATTTTTGAGATCTATTGTACAGCCTAGTGAGTACAGTTAATAATAGAGTATTGTAATTTTCAAAATTGCCAAGAGAAGAGATTTCAGACATCTTTACCACAAAATTATTAAGTATTTGAGGTGAAGGACATGTTATCTAGCTTGATTTAGTTATTCTAAATTGTATTCATTAAACAAAACCTTGCTTTATACTTCACAAATATATATAAATTTTCAACTTATAATGGAAATTTAAAAATTAAAAGAGAATAAGTCAAAGTAGAAATTAATAATCACAATTATCATTACATTAAATATGGAAAAGGATCCTACAAATACAGATTGAAATGATGAACT
The DNA here is from genome assembly GCA_020662805.1 of Glaucomys volans. NCBI lineage: Eukaryota > Metazoa > Chordata > Mammalia > Rodentia > Sciuridae > Glaucomys > Glaucomys volans. The sequence goes on along the minus strand of JAJEJO010005362.1, from coordinate 3,237 downwards.
CTAATTCTAATATTTTTAAAATAGTCTAAAATAAGCTAGGGTCAATCATCTCATTTACAGTTAGTTATTGAATATAAATGCCATAAATTGGTGATATGTTTTATTCACCATTATATCTCAATTGATGACAATAATTCCACAAACTAATTTACTCTCTCTTCACACACAAACACACACACAAAATGAAAGAACAGGTAAACGCTATAGTAAACTAAAAGCACAAGTCCTTCTTTATGGTGGAATGCAAAAAGCATATCTACTTATGATGAAGAATGAGATAATACTGACACTGTTGTTTATTATTTACCAGTGATGGAGAGGTTGAAGTCAATGCAGTGAAACAGGAAACCAGTGAAAAAACTATTTAAAAAGGGGATAAAAAATGATCACTGTAAACAATGATTGTAAAAGTAAAATTCATACAAGGATTAACTAAACTATTGGAAAGGAAAGCACATTGACACAGGGAAGATATGATTTTGGATGGATGCATACATAAAAACGGTCATAAACAAATCAATGGCCTTCTCACACACCAGAGAAAGCCAACTAGAAAAACAGAGGGATATGATCCCATTCTTTATGGTACCACACTTTAAAACAATAGGATTGAATTTACCAAGAAATGAAAGGGTGGTCAATTGAGAAAATGACAAAAACTTCACTAAAAGCCATAAACAAAGACAAGAACGAATTTAGACAGGCAATGTTAGTGTAGGAAAAGATGAACACAGTTTTTGATTTTCCAAAACTAACGTTTAATGAGCATAATCTCAACAAAATATCACAAGCTATATTTTAAGGAATTTGATGAAACATATGATTCTAAAGTTCATATGGAAGAATATGGTATTAGGACAAAGAGCTAGCCATGTGAGAAGAACATAGGTACCTCACACCCTGCACCAAGATAAAGTCCTAGAAAGTGAAACTCTAAATAGAAAATATGAAAATACAAGTTACAGAAAGAATTGGGATTCTAATTTTACCCTCATGCAATACTCCTTTTTTAAAAATCAAGCAGTACTCCATACTCAATTGATTGACTGATTGATTGATTGATTTGGTACTGGGGATTGAACCCAGGGGCACTTAACCACTGAGCAACATTTCCAGTCCTTTTTTATATTTGATTTAGAGACAGGGTCTCGCTGAGTTGCTTAGGGCCTAACTAAGTTGCTGAAGCTGGCTTTGAACTCGTGATCCTCTTGCATTATCCTCCCAAGCTACTGGGATTACAGGTGTGCACCACAAGCCCAGTAGTACTCTAGATTTTGATGATACAGCAATAAATAAAATGGAAATAGCTCTTTAGAGAGTTTATATTTTCATATTGCTCTCCATCATCATGCATGAGAACATGCAATAAATTGACAAGATAATATTGAATTTGGATAAATCTTATAATAAAATCTAACAAAGTGATGTGATAGAAAGTGAGTAGATGATTAGAGAAGTGCTCTTCTTATGAGAGTGAGACCTAACTGTCCTCAACTACCCAATTACATTATAAGGATATCAAACATGAATCTCTAGAGAAAGAGTACTCTACATCCAGCCAAGAGCATGTGCAAAGGCACTGAGGCAGGGACATCCTTGATGTTTCTGAGGAGTGGAAAGAAAGTTTACATACTGGAAGTGTGATGAGGAGAGAATCATTGTAACAAGGGGAAGGTTAGAATCAGGAATCTTGAGTAGGGAGAGGATGCCAAGAAGGGAAGCTGACCCTTGAACTGGGCAGGGATTCATTCTCCATTTTGAGAGGAGGTAAAGAGTGAGCAATAAGCACACATGATGGCCCTTTTGTAAGGGGAAGATGAAGAAATTACTGTGTTTTCAGTTAAAATATGAGATAACAACATCAAATGAGAGTAAAAGGAGAGGTGTGAAGAGAAAATGCAAAAATTCTTATAAAGAAGGAAAGAAGGAACATGCTGGGGGTTGTGGGGAGAAATGTAAAATTTCAATTTAAAGTGAGAAAAGGGGTTTTCTCCAGTTCTGAGAGATGAAGAAAAGGGATAGATTATTTACATTCACTTAAATAATCATAAATCCCAATTCAAGTGTCACAATCCTAACACTAATATATTGCTTGTTTGCTGATAGGAACATAAGTTGGCATAATACCTCTGGAAAGCAATTTATCAATATGTTACTTAGTTACATAAAAGTAATTGTGAGCAACAAAACAGGTACTTAGGAGCTGGACACCCCTGCACTAAGTCACGTGTGCCCAAATGCCCCGTGAGCTTACATCATTTCTACCATAAAAGAGCAGTTGACTAGAATGACTGTATAGAATACAGTTTTGGAATAAGATGCCACCCAAACCCATTAGATGACTTAATTTGAATCTTTTGAAGTAAGTTGTAGTTTCAATTTAATGTTGCATTCAACATCTTAAGTTTAGGAATGGCAACTTCAACAATTTTAAGCAATTTTTAACATCAAGCAGGAACATTACAATATATTTTCCAACAGATTTTGCAATAAATTTCTCAGACAAAATAAGAATTACTTTGTTTTGATGAAGATCACTTAACCTGAGGCTCCCTGGTGTTTTCTGGAGCAAATCAAATTATATTTGTGACCCTTCTGCCAACTTGCTAGCATCAGAGAAATGAATGAAGACAGATGAAAAAAAAACACCACATTATAAAACATACTTAATGGCACAAAGTGAGACATTCAACGACATTGGAGGATCAGGAACTGAAAAAGAAGGTCAGGAAAATGATAAAGGACTGATACCCACCCACTTCTCACAGAGCACAAAACTTCCATGCAGGAGAAAACAGAGCAGCTACGGTGTGGAAAGGGGTGAGGCCCATGAGTCTCTTAGTCAGCTACGAACTTCCTGGACCCTTAAAGGGTTTTCCTGAGAACCTTCAGAGAACTTATATTCTGTGTTAAGATGTACGTGGTCTCTAGGCAGAGCATGCTCGGCCTCCCATGGTGAGCTGGGCCTCTGCCAGAGACCTTGGTTCATCATCGTGATCAACGGAGTTCAAGTGGTAAGCACAAGCTAGTATTGGCCCAAGTTTCAAGTTTAAAGGGCTAGAAGAGTAAGGGAAAAAAAAAAAAAAAAGTTGATGATTTACAATGACCTTCTATCTTTGTAAGAGCACGATCACTCTCAAGCATCTGCGTGAGCAGTCCGGGACTACTTTGCAGTCCTCAGAGTTAAGGATCAATGATTTCCCGGAATAAGGGCGAGCTGACGTATGAACCTACGTC
>JAJEJO010005361.1:0-27249 GCA_020662805.1 Glaucomys volans | reverse complement strand
TATTTTAACAACATATTTTGGCTTAGCCAGAGCTGAAGAGTTCATGCTAGAATTCTACTTGATATCATATTTGGGGCCGGGGATGTTCACTTCATGGGAGACTACTTAATGAACTTTCTATGTTAAATATGGATCCTAGGGGAAAGAAATTTGAACTTATTCCAGAAGTAACACCTTTCTGACAGACTTTGGATGCTGAACCTATGAAGTGAGAATGTCAGAAAGAATCGAGACTGTCAAGGAAAATTCTTGTGTTAGGAGTTAGAGGAGACACCTGCTGGGGATGTGCCACTTCAGCTGGCGCAACAGAGCCAGGGTGTCAGAATGAGCAATCAGGCCAAGCACTGAATTTAGGCTAGGCTTGACCCCAATCAACCTGCCTACCTCAAGCACATCCTATAGCTACCAGTCCTGAAGAGGAGAGATGGATATGACTTGGAGAACTGTACTCTTGAGGGAGGAAACTGAAGGGCTCTGAACTTTTCTCTTAATGAAGAAAATGAGATGCATTAATAAAACATTTAAATTTTAAAAACAAGTACTCAGGATGATATGACTCAGAGGAGCAGACAAAGGTCTCACAGTACCAGCACTCAGAAAAGAAGAAAGAAAACAGAAGTAGTGAAATCCAGAGGAGAGGAACTATAGGGTTCCAAAAGCCAGGTGTCTCTTCCCCAACTTACTGTCTCCTGGTTACATGACAACAGTCCCTTAGATGTGTAACCTAGAGAGCCTAGGCATCATTGAAGATTACACAGAAAGTGTTCCTGGATTACATACACAGTTTTTGGTAGCTCCTCTCCTGTAAAACAATTCCAAGGAGAAAAGAAGTCTCCGAACAATGTAAAATCACCCAAGACACAAAAGAATCTTGGAGAAAAAAATATATGCATCACAATATAATTCATTAGTTCATTTCCCTGATGGCCAGTCATGTTGACTGATTTTAAAACATACTTTCATATGTTTTATAAATGAAATTAATTCTAAATGCAATATACTCTTTTTTGTTTTCCTAAACAATGTATATGTATACATATTGTATTTTTAAATGATTTAATTGTGATCATAAGTACTACATCCTTTTAGTTATGGTCCACCTTTCCTGACATGTTAGAGTACAAAAAAGAGAACCAATGTTGGCATTGAGTGGGGCATTGCGTGTGTAGGGTGGACATTATATAAGACAAAAGAATTGTTCATGATTACACTAAAAATCATGAACCAAAATTACAAAGAGAGGAAGAAAAATCCAAGAGAAAAATAAAGAGCTACAAGCTAGAAATACTCTTTCAGCAGTGATATACTAGAAACTAAACGGGGACAGGAAAACACTAAAGTAGATGTTCCACATAGGAAAAATCACTAAGCATTCAGTTGCCCTCAAGAAGGAGTTTTACAACACGCTAATTCTTGTACTCCATTTCTTAGTGACCTGACAGACACCTGTCAATGTTCAATGACTACTTCATTCAATTAATAAGGTAGCATGAAGTAGCATTAATATCCTCGTTTTATATTTGAGTAAATTGAGCTGTACCTAAATAAATTGTCCAAGATCATAAAACTGCATTCTGAGCCAGGTGTTGTGATGCAGGCCTGTAATCCCAGTGACTCAGGAGACTGAGGCAGGAGAATCACACATTCAAAACCAGCCTCAGCAACCTAGCGAGGCCCTAAGCAACTTAACAAGAGCCTGTCTCAAAATTTAAAAATAGGGTTGGGGGTACAGCTCAGTTGGTAGAGTCCCTGCCTCGCAAGCACTAAGGCCCGGGGTTCAACCCCTAGCCCCCCCACAAAAAAAAAAAAAAAAAAAAAGTGGCTGGGGACGTAGTTCAGTGTTCCAATGCCTCTGGATTCAATTTCCAGTCCCAAAAAATAAAAACAAGTAAAGAAAAAGCAAAAACGTGCTGAGCAGAAGAGCCAGAAATCAAACCCAGATGTGCTGTTTTAAAGACAGTGCCCCACTCATTACCAGCAATGCTATGATCACAATTAAACCATTTTTAGAATACAGACATGTTTACATACATACACATTGTTTAGAAAAGGTATTATTGCATTTAAAATTATTTTCACCAATAAAACATATATGAAAGTATATGAAAAACAGTTAACATGAAGTGTAAATCCAAACAACGAGACATCATCTCACCCTAGCTAAAATGGCTATCATCAAAAAAAGCAAAATATAACAAAGACTGGGAAGGATCCAGAGAAAAGGAAACTCACACCCTGTTGATGGAAATGTAAATTAGTACAGCTGTTGTGAAGAACAGTATCAAGGTTCCTCAAAAAGCTAAAAGTAGACCTTCCTTATGATCCAGCTATCCCATGTCTAGGTATATTTCCAAAGGAGATTAAATTAGCATATCAAAAGGACACCTGCACTCCAACGTTTACTGCAGGGCTACTCACAGAAGTCATGATACAGAATCAACCTAAGTGCCCAGCAGCGGACAAATAGATAAAGAAAATGTGGTGTATATTCACCATGGAATTTTATATAGTCATAACAATGAATGATATCCTGTCATTTGTGGCAGAAATGTATGGAACTGAAGGATACTGGGTTAAGTGACATGAGCCAGTCACAGAAAGACAGTATCATATGTTCTCTTTCCTATATGGAAAATAAAATGATTGATCTCAACATGGAAGAGAATAGAATAGTAATTAGTAGAGGCTAGAAAGGATAGCAGGAATGGAGGTAAAGGAAGATTGGAAAATGAATATGAAAATGAGAAAAATAAATTCTAATGTTCTCCCTTTCAGCAATGAGATTATAGCCCACAATAACCTATAATATTCTGTGAAGAACTAGGAGTATGAATTCAAAGACTCCAAACAAAGAAATGTTAAAGAAAGGAAAATGCTAGTCACCTTAATTTGATTACCAAACACCATATATGCACTGAAATATCATGCTATGTCCCATAATTATGAACAGTTATTACAGGCTAATTAAAAAGAAAAAATTAAATTAAATATTAAAAGTTAAATGTATTCATTTACATAAATAAAAATTACCTAAAAACTTCACTAAATTAATGGTTCATGGCTAATTTGCTTAAGAGCAAGTGCCATGATGGAAATACTGAAGGAATCATAATAATTTCAATAGCAATCACAGAATTCAAATGATCCACATCTTATCAGCAGTTAACAATGACCACAAGAAATGAAAACTTTGGTTCCAACAACAAAAATTCAGTTAAGAAGAGAAAGACTAATTGTGACCCCACTTTTTTTTCACTTTAATTGGATGGATTTGATCGTCCCTTACCAACTGTGAAAGATTCCTCAACCAGCTCTTCTAATGCCTGTGTGACAAAATGATAAGGGTGCTTCTTGTATCCTCCTTCCATTCAGAAGCATAGATTTGTGTGGCCCAGAATAAAATGACCCTGAGGTTAATTCTTTCTCATCATCAGCAAACATGTGTTTACTCCCTACAATTGAACTGAAAAATTTTATCTAAAAGAATTACTTCCCTGCAGAAAAGTGTGAAGCAGCAAGTGTTCAGGACCTCAGCTCTACTTGAAAATCTGTTTCAGTCTGAAGTGAGGAGAGTTAGGTATAAAGCTAGACAGGGATGAAAAAAATATTGCTCATTAAAGCAAGCAGCTTACAAAACCACTTGGAAAACCAACGTTTGGAGTTTGAAACTAGGGTCTGTAAGGTTCTTTTTCTTTCTAAAACTTGAGTCTTCTCCTTAAAGAATTTTTTCTGAATGAAAAAACAAACAAACAAACAAATAATGAATGACACAACTAAAACCCAAAACACATAATTCAGGATTCTTTACCATTTTTGTGATATAGGAATCTTTGGCAATCTGGTGAAACCAGAAATATTTTCTCACAATAGTGTTTTAAATTCATTAGAAGTAAACAAGGGAATAAAGAATTCTAAAGAAACCCAGTCATACAATGTTATCAATTTTCAAATAAATTTAATTGGCAATGTGGTAATGTATATGCCTACCAGCACATCGAGTGACAAAGCATTCAGCTGGTCCCATGATGACCCTAATATCAAAGTAGAGGAGATCTAAAAGTGATTTTAGAAATGCTTGAAACCACTGTAAAATGATATAAAGTGCTTGTGGTTTCCATGAGTAACACAGTCACAAGTGCAGCCAGTGCCAGGGGAGGGTGTTGCCCACACTCATAACCAAGAGAACTGCTACCGCTCAGCAAAAACAAATGATTCGCATGAGAAATCTTGGAATTAAAGTTATTGGAATAACATAATGACAAATTAGTTCCATCTAATTTTGCAGGAAGTTTTATTCAACTTTACTCTGTTAAAATCTGAACTATGTGGACTTGGAGAAGGAAAAAATCCTAGGTACACAATGGTAACCATCAGCTTTAGTATGTTGCAAAAGATAAAAAACATCATTTTGATAACATAATGTATCATTAATATTCTGGTCAGGATTCAATAGGGCATTATTTAAGGGCATTGTCATTTTTTATTGTATGCACTGATTTATTTATAAACATTTATTAAGGGCCTACTATGTGCCTCTGTTTTTCAAAATACCAACTCTCATTTATCTTAAGGTTGCTACTTATGCATTTGGTCATTAAATACAAACAGCGAACCTTCTGTCATGGGAGGAACTATCTGGGTGTTTATGCAGCTGTGAACAGGATGACTACAGTACTTACTCCATGAAGCATATATTCCAGCAGGTGGAAAAGACTTCAATTACTTAAGTTATTTAATAACTATGCAAAATTCAACAATGGAGATGAACAGACTACCAATGAAACTCTACAAGAGGATCCTGAATGGTCAGGAAGGAAGGATTCTGAGGATGTAACATCTTCACTGATACAAATAACATTTAGTTATTTACTAGATGAAGGGAGATGGCAGAGGGTATGATGGGTATAGAGAATGTTCAAAATTGAGGGAATGGAAATACGTCAATGTTCTAGGATGGAAAGGAAATGAAACTTTAGAGGATACTGGTATACAATAAAGGTAAAGGAGGCAACGGATTAAATTCTATAGGACACCCTAGATGATATTAAACACTTGATTACTATTTTAGGAATTATAGGAAGCCAATGCAGACTTTTAAGTAAGGTAGCACCATGATGAATCTATGCCCTGGAAATTTTACTTTAGCTACTATGTAATGGCTAGTTTAGGTGCAAGGAGCTCCGTTAGGAGCTATCAATGCACTAACCAAAGCAAGAGATAAAAGTGAATTAGACTCAGATTATGACAATGGTAAAGAGGGAATAAGAAAATTCAAGAATTCATAAAGTAAAAATGATAGTTAGGGGGGATGTAAAGGAGCTGGCTATCCAGGTTGATTCTCTGTTTCCTGACTCAAGCAAGGGTCAAGGAATGCCATTTACTGAGAAAGAGATGGAAAGAGAATGTGATGAAGTATGAGTGTGTGAGGGAAATGGAACAGGCTACTTTGCTCAGTTATCAACTTAAACTTGGGGCATCTGAGACATCCAGCTGGAGATGTCAAGTAGGCTCTTGGATCTCTGGGGATGTTGTTTAAAATGGATGTTGTTTAGAATGGAGGCCCTTGACTGGAAATATCTGTTTAGGAGTTATCAGTCTTAAGGAACTCTGACACAAAATAACCAGATTTAAAAGAACATGCCTGCAGGGAATCCTGAAAAAAAAAAGGTGGTAGGAAGAAAAGATAAAGCAAAGAGGAAGTGGTCAAGGGAGGTCAGATGCTGCTGAGAGATCAGCAATGAAGAGAACTGAAAAATGATATTTGCTTATATCAAACTCTGAGAAAATCCAATTTGGTGCAGAGTTCATGTGAAGCAAAAATAGATACAAGATGGGAAAAGAGAACATGGAAAGATTAGGTGTAAACAGGTCTCTTACCCCTGCGCTGTGAACGGCCATAGGTTAGTGAGAAGAAGTCTCACACTCTCAGAATATATGAACCACAGATATGTACTTTGCAATTCTAGTTTTCTTCTTAGTGGACTAGATTTTGAATTACTGATGGTGATGAACAGTTAAGTTTGAAGTAAACTTGATGGAAGAGAAATCAAAACATTATTTCTGAAAATGCTAAAGTAAATATGTGAGCTATCAGTTTAAGAATCTGAGAATATAGTCACAGATCTCTTCATGAATTCACCTCATGCACCTCATGAGTTTATACTCAATAGCTAGAAACAACCCCCTGATAGTCTACAGCTAAAACTGGGAAATAAAATAAAAAGATGCAGCCATGGTTGTAAAATTATGGTATTTGTAGGTAAATGGATGATGTTGGAGACTGTTATGCTAAGTGAGATCAGCCAATCTCAAAAATCCAAAGGCCGAATGGTCTCTCTGATAAATGAATGATGATGCATAATGCAGGGGGGAAGGGTGGCAAGAATGGAGGAAGGATAGATAGCATAGAGGGAAGGGAGGGGTGGGGGCGGGGTGGGGGCTAAAAATAATAACAGAATGTGTGACAGATAACATTGCCCTGTGTACATGTATGAACGCACAGATGGTGTGACTCTACTTTGTGTACAACCAGTGAAACTATAGCTGTACTCCATTTGTGTTCAATGAATAAATAAGTAAATAAAAAAAAATAAACTATCCCAAGGTGGCCTCAAAAAAGAGAATATGCTTTCTATAAAGTGACAAGCATCCCTGGGGATAACTACAGACAGACACAAAGAATGTCTGGTTTTATAACAGCTTAGTAGGCCAAATTTTTCAACAATCTTAAAATACACCTGAAAACAAATGGCTTAAATCAAAAAGTAAAATATTTTACAAATGATTTTAGATATAACATATATATAGAAATCTCTCTCATGGACCTGTCTATTTTGGTACCAATACCATGCTGTTTTTGTTACTATTGCTCTGTAGTATAGTTGGAGGTCTGGTATTGTGAAACCCCCTGCTTCGCTCTTCTTGCTAAGGATTGCTTTAGCAATTCTGGGTCTCTTATTCCTCCAAATGAATTTCATGATTGCTTGCTCTATTTCCATGAGGTCCATCATTGGGATTTTAATTGGAATTGCATTAAATTTGTATAGCATTTTTGGAAGTATGACCATTTTGACAATATTAATTCTGCCTATCCTTTGCTTACTGAAAAGAAGCAATAACACGCATAACTTATTGGCAGTGAAATAGGAAAACAGCTACATCAGAAACGTGGTAATTAGGAGGTTTGTGATGGCACATATGTGTCATGAACTGCCAATTAATCTTGATGTTAAGAAGCAATCAAATTTTGTTACTAGCAATTCCTCTTTTCAGAAGATCTTGGCAACCATCAAGAGTTTGTGCAGCTCCTAACTTTGCTTCTGTTTCATTGGATTACAACTTCATTTTTATAAACTATCAGATGACAAGAATAAGCCTTTGCACATTATCTCATGCCGTTCAGTATTTGGCTGGAAGCCCAGAAGAGGGTCATGCTTTTATAATGATGGAAAATGCAACTATAAAACATCCAGGGGGTTAGAAAGTGCTGCTGAACACAGAGAAAACCAGGTTTCCACATGGCTTTGCGCACGGTAGGCACTCAGCAAATATTTGCTAATGGATTTGTTCTATTTATGATCATATCACTTCATTCTCATGTATTTACTTAGTAGACTTTAACAGTGTCTGTGTTATTGCATTTGGAACTTAACTGTTGTGGAGTCTCAGGTTGGCAATTCAATGCCTTAAGTGTCAGTTTCCTCGTGTGTAAAATAAAGTTATTTATATGCATTGCATGTGAGCTGTGGGCAGCAAAGAAGATACTACATAGGAAGACTATAAGTTGCAAACGTCTATAAAATTATATGTAATTCATAACTATCATGTAATTCATATATAATTAAGATTTGGCTTACATAATTACAACCAACAACAATTCAAATGTTCAACATCCCTAGTTATAAGAGAAATGCAAATCAATACCACCTTAAGAATTCATCTTACCCCAATTAGAATGTCTTTTATTAAGAATACAGGCAACAACAGGTGTTGGCGAGGATGTGGGGAAAAGGGTACACTCATACATTGCTGGTGGGGTTGCAAGTTGGTGCAGCCAATCTGGAAAGCAGTGTGGTGATTCCTTAGAAAACTTGGAATGGATCCACCATTTGACCCAGCTATCTCACTCCTTGGCCTATACTGAAAGGACTTAAAATCAGATTACTACAGTGATGCAGCCATATCAATGTTCATAGTTGCCCAATTCACAATAGCTAGATTGTGAAACCAACCTAGATGCCCTTCAATAGATGAATGGATAAAGAAACTGGTATATATACACAATGGAATATTACTCAGCCATAAAGAAGAATAAAATTATGGCATTTGCAAGCAACTGGATGATGTTGGAGACTGTTATGCTAAATGAGATTAGCCAATCCCAAAAATCCAAAGGCCGAATGGTCTCTCTGATAAGTGAATGATGATGCATAATGTGGGGTAGAAGGGTGGCAAGAATGGAGAAAGGATAGCATAGAGAGATGGGAGGGGCGGGGTCAGGGTAGGGAGGTAATAATAATAACAGAATGTGTGACAGACATCATTGCACTATGTACACATATGAACGCATAGATGGTCTGACTCTACTTTGTGTACAACCAGAGAAATAATAGCTGTACTCCATTTGTGTTCAATGAATCAAAATTAAATAAATTTTTAAAAATACTAAAAAAAATGAAGTGAAAGCTAACAATCAAAAAGCCAATAATCACTTCCCTTATACATAGAAATAGTCATCTTTATGAACTTTTTAACCAGAAGAGGGTGTGAATGGAATATTTCAATTCACCAAGATAAAAAGACAGTTCTTGAGGGACAGTAAACTTTTCAGAAATGCTATAAATAAAAAAAAAAACTGGCAAATTTCATTGACAGTAAAAGGGGGATAAGATAAAAAAGCATTCATATTAACCAAAGGAAAAGAAACATGAGCTGTTTAAAGAACTAAGAGAATAAGGAAGGCAAACGAAGCCATAGTGTTATTTTTCTTTAATTTTTGGTAAATAATTTTGGAAATGCAAATGATTGAGACAAGAAGAGAAAATAGCAGGTCACCCTATTAGGCCAGAATAGAAGAATTAAAAAATATATGGGAATGAGGAATAAAGGAAGGGAACGGAAGTAAGATTTTAATTGAGAAGTTCCACATAGGTTTTCTGGACTAAGTCTCTATTCCAAGTCTGTCAATCACAAATTCCTGGAAAACTATAAATCTACCTGTGTCCTGTTAGTTAACCTCCCAATAAATTCACTGAGAGAGATACTACATCTTGAAGAACCTTTAAGGGATTTTCCAGCACTATCAACTGATCAGATGAGGACCATGTCAGTTTGAGGATCCCAAGAAAGACCAGACCACAGGACACCATCTTGAGAACACCAGACTGACACCATTCTTATATTCCTTCACATACCCACTCCTCACCAAGTTTCCTTTAAAAGAAGAGCTTGGAAACCCCAGAATGTATTTCTCACTCTCCCTTAAATGCGTATCTGGATGTTAAATAAAACTGTCTATGCTTGTGACTGATACATGCTCAGATTCTTTTCTGTCACATAAACTGAGAACCCCACTGGTCCTGAGCTGAGTTCCCCTTTACTCCAGGAACTCCCCAGACACTTCGTCACAGACACCTCTTTTCCCATGACACTCTTGAATAATAACTAATCAACCAACAGATGGCACCAGCACAGATTTTAGGTTATAAATAGTCCCATGCTTTACGTACCTGTAGAAATGTCCCTGTAAAACCTGTCACTGACATACTCAAGAAGGATCTGAGAAGACAAATCCAAGAACTTCTGTTGTCAAACACTATATGCCCTAAGCAGGAAAAACCTGCAGGTAGAAAGAAGCCTTGAGGCCCATGTTGGTTAGGAAATAACCTGATTTGCTTTTTCTCTCCAGGACTTCAGGGATTCTTACAGCTTTGGATCACTTCCTCACCCTCTTTAGTGTATCAGAGTGACAACACACAAATAGAGAAAGTTGACTTAAAGTCTGAAAATCTGGCCCTAAGGAGGTATCTGGACCCTGTTGAGAACAGATGGCTAGAAATTAAAGTGTGAAAATTAGCACAGATTCAGACAATATATTTCCTTTAAGCTATAGCAGAGGTGGCTCCTGCCCCAGGGTTGTACTCTAGGATTCACACCAGTTTTAGAAGGTTTGGAAAATAATCTTTCTCCCTGGCTTCAAATAATGCATGTATATTACACTTCCCATAGAGTGATGAGAGAATGGTGTAAAATTATTACAGGCAGAAGGGCAAAAAGATTGAGCACACATATGTGAGAGAATGAGACTCACTTCTGGCTGGTGCAAATCAGAGATGTGGACATAAGACTCATTTTACAGACAACAAAACTAAGAGGAGGAGAGCTTAGCTACTTGCCCTCTTTAACCCAACCATCAGCCCCTCTCACTGTCACTGGGATGTGATGGGACCAGTGTTGGATTCAAGGTGCAAACCCAGATGAGGAACAGAAACAATGATGCAGAAGGTGTTCAAATGACCAACAGAAGAGTCCTGTGCTGGGGGATGCCACTGGCACTCCAACAAAGCAATTCAGACAGCCATTTACAAAGTTTTCTCCCTGATTTGCTCAGAAAGATGTTTTCTTCACAGTTACTTCCACTTCTTCCCCAACCTTTCCCTAATCTACTCCCCCAATCTTTAACCTCTCTTTCTCTCAAGATTATAAGGTATAAAGAAAGTCCTCTGAAATATCTCTTCTCTCAGCTCAAAAGATATCATGCTGTCTAAAAGGAAAATACAGATATAGGCCCCAGGAGGTCAAGGTTCTCTTTGATGTGGCAAGGAGACTCAGGGACAACGAAGGCCTGATGCTGTTGGAAGAGGGCACATCCCATGAATTAAATGCCATTTGTTTCACTACACCCCTTCTTCCCTCTCAAAGTTTTCTGCCCCCCTGAGTCCCTGAAGATGGAGATTGGTACAGAAAATTCCCTTCTCCCTTCCTCAAAGCTGAATTTGAGTAAGACCCATTTTCCGTCACAAATCTGCCTCCTGAGCTTTGGCAGCGTGCAGTAAAGCCTTCCTCAGGGTCACATCACTACCAGCACCCCAGACCTACAAACATGTGGCTCAGACACGCACCCTAGCAAAGATCTCCTTTACACTGTATTCTGGCAGTGTTCTAGGTGTCAACTCTTTCTTGATCCCACACTAAGGACTTGACCTTGGCCTGTTATATTACATGGTGGACCATCGGTCAACCAATAAGCCCAACTCAACATTTCAATGTGTTCCCAAAATATTTTCTAACTAAGTCTGGATTATTAATGAAGTGCAGGCTTTAGGTCATATAAATTTGCACAATTCGTATTAATTGTACATATGAATTCAGAGAAAATTAAATGGAATGAAAAAGTAGAATTACTTTGAAACAAAATCTCAGAGAAATAAGCTAAATTTGCCTAAGATTGAAAGGAGCCCTGAGAACAGAGACAATTTTTCAGACTTCTTATGAGTCTAATACAGATTATTTCAACATGGTAAAATCAAGTTAGAGCTGGAAACCTCTAAGAAGTAACTGTCTTTAGACTACACATTAATCTCTTAAGGAAAATGGCTCTTGAACCATTTATCACCAAAGTGAGAAAAGTAGTAGAAAGTGGGTAGTAATGATTTAAGTTATCAAACTCTGGCTTTCTCTCTTCTCCCCTTTTAAGTTCTGCAATCATAGGCTCTCCTAAGAATTCCTAAAGAACCTTTGAAAGGCTCTCACAGCTGTGTTCTGCAGCCTGACATCCTTGTTTTGTTTTCTGGGATTTTGTTTTTGTTTTCTTTTCCATGTTCAAGCCTTAGCCCTCCTTCCCTCGAAATCACTTCTTCATGACTATTTACTAGCAGTTTCCTACCCCACGTGGAATCTCTTGAAATTATTCTGCTGGGTAATTAGGCTTAATGTAGACAGGATTGAAACTAAGATCAATCCTGTGTTCGTGTTGCAGTGGTTTAATTATGGGAATTGTTTTCATTTTTCTATGTAGGTATAATATGTATGAATTTCTCTTAATTTTTCAGATCTGATGAGTCTGTTCTCATTCTAGGTCAACATGGAGAACACTTAACCTATCCTTCGATCAAAGCAAATTATTTCAGGCAGTGTCCTTTTTATTAAAGAAAAGATAGTAAAATGGAGCACTAATGCTAAGTAATAACCAATATAATAATTTTTTAAAGGATAAAAATGCCAGAAAGATTTAGAAAACACCTTTACAGGTACAACCAGTATCTGGTTTATTTACCCCTACAAGGTACTAACCTTGAGTATTTTAATGCTGTCGTTTATTTCCAAAATGACGAACCCCTGTTATATTCAAACATTACTTGTAATTTGAGATGTATGTATTTTAGGGTCACAAAACAAGTTACTAACTATTTAATTTAGAAGACATGCTAGCTACATACCTAAAAATAGTAGATAAAAGAAACTGTTTTCTCTGCCCCCCAAATAGCTCCCTTGATCTTTATGGATTCCCATAGCATTTGAAATTGATGCATCCCTCCTTACATGCTACCCAATATTTCTTTTTGGTGGGCATGTGTACTTCAAAGTTTTATATTTCTACCTTCTTATAGTTTGGATAGAATATTCAACTTAGAAATCAGATTCACTGCTATATTCAGTAGAGGAGATCTCTAAGGTGTCATCAGAAGGCTAAAATAGGAAGAGGAAGAGATGCAGAAGGAGAACACTGCGACACTGGCCCCTGCACAGTCCAGCTGCCCAGTAAAATCTGTAGCAAATTACCCATTTATCCTTAGTGCAGTATTAGGTTAGATCAATTTAGAAGATGCACTCTAATGACAACATTTGCCACAATAACAAAAACAGGGTAAGAACTAAGACTTCTCCCAGCTCTGGGCTTCACCTAGATTCCGGAGTAGGATGTTATAAACACAGTGGAATTATGAAAGTATGAAAAACGGGCAACAAATCCCTAAACAGTAATAACTGGTATCAATATACAGGAAGAGAGACTGGTCAAAGGGTACTTTTGTTTGGGCTTCAGAAATGTGGAAACGGCAAAGCAAGGTTTTCACTTTTGCTTTTCAGAATGGGAAGGTTAGTCATTGTATAAACACACAACTCAGGAGAGATGGCATCAGGAGAGGACAGTTTCTTCAGAACTGCTTTGTCTCCATGATAGACCCATGGGAGGAAAGCAGCGAAGTGAAGGCCTCCGTCCACTTGCGCAGGCTGCAGAAGTGGAGTCAGGGGTGCTGGAACAGACCGAACTGGTGCCCTTCCTCTAATGTAGGAACACATTTCTCCTGCTGAGAGAAGGAAGCTAAAGGGCTGTGACCTCCCAACCTGACAGGCACCAAAGAAGATGGAGCAGAGATGCCCATCAGATCTAATGCAGGCTGGGTAACTAAATCTACATATGTACATAACTTGGCTTTTGTTTCTATAAATCGTTAACTATTTCAGTGGGACTGCTGGGAAGAGGCCATCTAGCTGCTTCTGCCTGGTTTGATCAAAATACATGAAGTTCAATATTCATTTTTTCATCTTTTGACTGTTCCTTTTGTGGGCAGGCAGCTCAGTTCCACCAGCCTGGATCCCAACATGGTCCCTAAGCTAGGCTGTTTGTAGTAGCCATGGATGTCGGAGCAGATCTATACCATTTGAAAGGGGTCTGTGGATTACTTGGTATGGCTGCCACCACAGACTGAGTAGCTTCGACAAAAAATTTACTTTTCACAGTTGTAGAGGATAAAAATCAGACTAAGGTGCTGTCAGAGTTGGTTTCCTTCTGAAGTCTCTGCCCTAGGTTTGTATATGGCCATCTTCTCCATGTGTCCTATATCATTGTCCCTTGGTACCTATCTGTGCCCAATCTCTTCTTTTGAGGACACCAGTCACTGGATTAAGGCCTGTCCTAATGATCTCACGTTAAATATTTCCCTGTTCAAAAACCCTATCTCCCATTTCTTTCCCCTATGAAGAGGGTATTTAAGCTTCCATTTAAGCATCCATAATGTGACCCTTATGAGTTTCGTATTTTCTGACTCATATAATTATGCACATTATGAAATTTATATGTTTTTTGTTATTCCTGTTTTTACAAAACAGTCTAAAAATGTAGTCACACTCTCAAGTATTGGGTGTTAGGACTTTACCACATAAATTTGGAGGGGGACATATATAATTTGATCCATAACAGATGCCCAACCTCTGCCTGAATTTTAAGAATCTTAGTCCTGAGATTAAATTAGGACTCCTCTTTACTTGTACATAAATGAACTACAGGGAGGTAGTTCATATTCAAGGTAGGTTGAGTGGTATGGAGAAAATTATAAAGAAAATGAAAAGATATGCCTACATACATTTTCAGGATACACTGAGTAGACCCTGAATTGAGAGTCCAAAGATGAGAAAGACAACATACTCCAAAAAAGACTAAGGACAGGATTGTGGTGAGTTTTGGATATGTGTCTAAGAAATGCAGAATTTGTCAAAAGAAAGGTATGAACTTTTTTATTATTGCTGCTGCTATTATACATAAAAAAGTACCAAGAACAAAACAGTTCTTTTTGAATCTTAGGTTAATAGCATCACATAGGGAGGGTTGGTCAGAGTGAGAAGTGGAATTTCACAGACGAGGGAAAGAGGGAATGAAAGCTCTGAATGACACATGAAAATGGGGGATGGGAATGGTGCAGGGAACATTGAGAAAAGAAGGGGAAAAAAGATCGAATTTAATAACAAGTTGGAACTAAAGAACTAGTGAGAAGGATGAAAGAAAGTGCCACAACTTAAACCCAACACCATCCTTGATAGCAAACAGTGTTTCTATTTTTCCATTTTGAAGACCTAAATTGTCATTTGAAAAATATGGAACAACAATTTCTGCTGTTGCATGTCTGTTTATTAACTGATTTGCTTTTTCAGAGTGGTGAATACTATTTAAGGAGGATCCCTCTTTGCCCCTCAGAAAGCCCTTTAATTCAGTGGAATGTTAAATTATTCACAACAACTAATTAAATTGGCAGTAACTGCCATCGTTAAAATGTGATGGCCAATATAACTGGCTCAAAAGTGACGGCTAATGTTAGTCTCATTCATAGAGGGCATGCAAATGAATTTTATAGTTTTCATTTCCAAATACACAGTGCCTTCCGCTCCCTCTGTTACCCATCTGTCAGTCCCTGCCTGCACAGGCTTCCTCACTAAGCTGCCACACAGCTCCCATAATGGTTTCCTGAATTAATACTCATTGTGGTAGGAAGCAAACGCACAGCCTCACCCTACCCAGGAGGAGTTTAAAGACAGTCCCATTGACACAGGTATACATTCCCATGTGCCCAGGATAAGCACAGATCTCAGGTCACCTCACTATTCATCTCCTTCACCTCCACCATTGACCTCTGGCAGACACGCACATGGATATTTGTGTGCACACCAAACAGATGCAATAGTTGGCTGAGAGCATCTGCCTTGGCTTCCACATTAGAATTTTTGTTTTCATCTGCTATTATTTCCCTGCATTAACCTCAGATGGCCCAGTTAAGGCCCTTATGTCCCAAACTACCTCTGATATTTCCCTTCCTCTAAAACCTGGATCCCAAACTTAGACAGCCTAGTCATTGATCGTGGTCTTCCTGTGATCTAGACCATATCCATCCACCTGAATTTGAAGGATGTCCTACTGATAAACAGAAGACAGGCAGGAGTGGTGGGAACATGAGGTTAAGAGAACAATTCTGTAGTTTGGGCCCACTGTGCTGACCCCATATGCCTTTTTTATTAAAAAAAAAAAAAAAGGAAAAAAATTAACCTGCAGGCCTGCCTGACTGATGTCAATAGGGTATGTTATATTCCTGAGCAAGTTGTTATCACAGGAGAAATGTTGCTAAGAACACCACAAGTTACCCTGAAGAGAGGGACTTCTGTGACCCTTTCACAGACCACATTCTAGAACTCAGGGAGATAAGCAAAATTCCCCCAACCATAAAATCAACAGATTCCAAGTAGAACTGGTGAAACAAAGTGACCTAGAGTTGCCCTGAACCTTTACCATGCACAATGGGGACATGAAAAGATGATGTCATCCTGTGGTCAGTCAAAACTCAAGAGGTGGACCTGGACAGGATTCTCTACAAACTTCTTTGAGACCATGAATGAAACTTCATGGCAGAAGGGGACATATTATCCTTCTCCTTTCTGAGGAGCCACACTCTCCCTTCAGAGTCTTCCATTTTCCCTTCCCTTCTAATAAACTCATGCCTGCTACTCTGAGGAATATATCTGAAATCTCTCTGGTATGATTCCAAGAACCAGTGAGAGTGAAAGAACTGTTTTGGCTGCCTCAGCTCCAAAGCAGGGCCCTTGCCCTGTAACACGACCACCTGATCAGGCTACTAGGCTCCATCTACCAGATTAGCCATTCTCAGAAGTCAAAACCAACATGAGTTGATCATACTCTTCTTATTGCCACCTTAGGAAGCAGCTCATGTTTCACACAAATTTCTTCCTCTTCCTTGTGAGTTCTTGTTTCTGAGGTCTCAGTAGGCCCCAGAATGGAGTCCTGATGAATTAGGAGACTAAGTCATGTCATAATTTAAGCATAGCTGATTTTATCAGCTAAAGGGGTTAGTTTGCTCCCCACATGTCCACAAGCTCATTCAAAAAAATTATGACAGGTAATGAATATTACAAAACTAAGAAAATTAAAACAATAGGAAGAATCTTGAGTAGTCAACAATTCTAAAACCCCTGAGTAATCCATAAATTCAATGTTCTCAAACTATAATAAATAACATGGCAGAATTTAGCTAAGGAAAGATGAAACAACTCAAATTTTTCACTAAGGAGTTATGGAGACATAGTTTATGAATTTAACACTAAATCACACAAGTAATCAGCAGCTACAATCCTTTAGATTTGTTTTGACTCCACATATCAATTTAATACCTCCAGGGTGAAAAATTCAACAGAACAGTTGTCACAAAATGTTCCCACATACTTTAGAAGTCTATTTTACTTAAGCTTCCAAATAAGACCTATGTGATGAACAAACAGGCTTGGCCATATATCTTCTTGAAAAGAAGCTGTTAATAAAGAATAAAAACTAGGAAATTGGAACCCAAACCAATGCACTGACTAGCATTTAGTCAAAAATAACAATACGCATCCTGGTTAGTTTAAGCAGAAGGGAATTATAAAAGACAGAATTTGTCACTGACAGTTCTCTGGGTGCTGGAGACAGACTTGCTGGCTGTGCATTATAGCCCATCATAGCTGTGCCACAAGAACAGCAAATGCTGGCCAGTGTCACCACCTTTGTGTCAGCACTGGTTTCACTGGATGATGAATACAAACTCAGACACTGCACCCCACATATTCAGATACCACAACTGTACTGGCTCATGGTTCACAAATGACTCATGTCTGCCTTTAAGACTTACACTGTTTCATCAGTTTGGTACCACCTAAGCCAAGTGCCTGGATCATAAACTGCAAGAAAATCAGAAATCTGAGATCTGTGGTAAAGAAATGCAAATCAAGGGGAACTGGGAAGGGTATTGAGGGACTCAAACCTATAGTGCCAGTCACAATCTGTTCCTTTAAATACTCAACATGCCCTTTACACCTTCCTTCTCAAAATTGAATGTCCAAATAAAGCAAAACATATTCCTACCAATGCAATTCTACCTTGTGACTGAGAACACCAGTATATCCTCCCACAATGAGAGACCTGTGCGTTTATTAATCCCTGTACCCATTTCTGAGTGATACGCTTTCCTCCTCTGGTTCAGACACCACCTTGCCTTGATATCCTATATGCTGTGACTCAGATACAATCACATTTCTGAACTATAGGGACACATTCTGAGAAATGTGTCATTCGTTGGTTTTCTCACTGTATGAACCTTAGAGTGTGCAGGTGCACAAACGGATGGGCATGACATCACTTCAAATAACCTGGGTCATCTGTGCAGTCCAGTGTCGACTGAAGAGTCATATGTGGCTCATCACTGTACAGGTAAAATATAAAAGTAGGAGAAACAATGGCAGGAATTCTAACACACTTCCAGTTCCTGCCCTTGAGCTCTGGAGCCCAGCTGGAAGAAGCACATCACTTGTCACTATTCCCTGTCCATCAAGCTACACTGCAGGAGCTGCCTCCAGACCCACCCACCCTATCTCTACAGGCAGCTTGTACCAGATGACCTGGTGAGATACTAAATAACTACTTCAACATGTTTCCCATTCTGAATGCTAAAAGCCTCATTGCCTTCAAGGATGCCAGATCATCAATACCAGATTCACACCTTCTGAAACTGCATTCCTGGTGCAAACTACTAAATTAACACATAGGTTTAAATACTGGCTTATCTACCCTCTAAACTCTTTGATCTTGCAAGTTTCTTACCATTAAAATGGGACTAGTATAACATAGTTCTTTTGAGAATTAAAAAATATGTGAAAATGTCTAGAGTACATACTATATGTGAAATGCAACTGATCTGGATTTATATGGACTACCAATAAAATTGTTTTTGATACAGAAACACAAAGAACAGGGAGGACAGCAGGCAAGAGAACGGTGTGGGGTGCAAGGAACCCAGAGCACTTTAAAGGAAGGTGATGCTGAATCGAGTGGGGTGCAAGGAACCCAGAGCATGTTAAAAGAGGGTGATGCTGAGGGAGTTGATAGGAGAGATTCTGTGGCACAGCACAGATGCTCAAGGAATTCAGGGAAACACCAAGCCAAGATTCACACATCCTGGTAGCCCTTGAGGAAGCCCATTTCACAGCCCCGGTACAGCAACCACATTCTGGAGGCACCTTGGCACAGAGGAAGCAAGTGAACCCTTCAGAATCAGAGTGATAGAAATGCAAACCTCAGCTCTCCTCTTCACTAGCCTATGACCATGGGCAAGCAACTCAAATAGTTTCCTCATTAATGAAGTAAGTACCTTAGTAAATTAGTAAATTAAGGATGTCTGGCAATGCTACATTATCATTATGAGAAATAATGTGCATAATGCCTGTCTGCAGTGTATGCTCAAGAAACAGCACATCTGATTTACAGGAATCATGTTAAATGCTTTGCAAGCATTATCCCTTAAGACCTAGGAAATTCTATGGACTAATCATCATCATGTTCATTTTACACAAGAAGAAACTGAAGCTTAGAACAGCCAAGTAACTTGCCAAAGATCTTAGCATGGAAGTGATGGAATCAAGATTCACACACAGTGATCTTGGTCTACAGCTTGTACATAATATGTTGCCTCATTGTCCAGATGTGCAACCCAAAAAACTTTAAATAGAGTTATAAATAACTATATATAGCACAATATAATTATATAGTTACAAATGGATAAAACCATATTGATATCAATTAACTCTTAAGCTCTAGAGTATGATTTCCAACCTATATCAATGCACCTGTGTCAATTTTGTTCAAATAGTCACAGAATTAAAATCTTGGGACTTAATGCATTAATGATTAATCTCTATATCCTGTACTTAAGGGTAATTACAGGAACTGGAACAGATGATCTTGATCTCACTCTCAGAACATAAAATACCAAAAACGATTTACTCACTTCAATATTCTCTGAACAGTAAAGACAGAAGTAAACAAACATTTTCAGAAACTTTTTGTCAATACTCTATATAAATATCTCCTAGTCCAAAGTAGAAACTATTTACCTCAAGGACAAAAGCCACTCATCTAAGATGCTTAATTACTTAAAAAGAAGAAGGCATACATAAGACAAAGAAGACAATTACAAGACACAGATGACTTCAGAAGAGCCCTGGGGGATTAGCAAAGCTCAAAGCAAAGAAAAATTCAGCACAAGGATTTTCTAAACCAAACTTCCCTAATAAAGATGATGGTCTTGAGGCTGGGGTTGTGGCTCAGTGACAGATCCCTTGCCTGGCATGTGTAAGGCACTGGGTTCGATTCTCAGCACTGCATTTAAAAAAATGAATAAAAATAAAAGTATCAAAATCTAAAAAATATTAAAAAAAGGATGATGGTCTCTAAGGTTCATCACTATTTAAGAATCAGATTAAGAGCAGTAGACTCAGGGGCAGTTTGGAGGGTCAGACAACTAGAACAAACTAGACATGGAATCTCTTCCCAAGAAATCAAACCATTCCAAGGCTGTGATACTCGGCACAGGGGCCAGGCAAGGCTTTAATGGCAGCTTTTTCTGCCTCACAGGAACAATAAGCCTGAGGTTTATAACAAACATCCCTGGATGACATCTCTGTAAATCTGGCTCCCAATTGCAACTCTCTGACCCATTACTAAGGTAATATTGAGCAAGTGGCTGTACATCTTTGCCTTGCTGCCACTGGTGGTTCCAAAGGATGATTCCAAGCAGAAGAAAGTGCGCCATAATCCAGGCCAGCACAACTGGCCTGTGGTAATGCGTAAAGGCTGAGGCTGCAAAGGACTGACATTTACATCATGCAGGGATACCGCTCTGGCAAACTGCAGAAATCATGAGGAAGACGACGTTCTCCTAGCTTATGCCTGGAATTAATTTGAAGACTATAAGACTATAAATCAGCTTTAAACAGGTTATGAAGAGTCAGATTGGTGAAAAAAATCAAAAGTTCTTATATGAAAGTTTACTCTATTTTAGATCAAAGGGCACACACTAAGAAGAGGGAGGAGGGAAAAGCAGCTCATTTGCCCAAAATATTTTTAGGGGGAAAAGAGATGCATGTATTTATCTCCCTTCTCTCTCCTGCTCTATACTGTTCAGGTCTTTTCTGACTCTGAACTTGATCCCAGGTTCCCAGTGCTGAGAAACAAGCACTAAAGTTGAGCTCAGGAGGTGGGTTCTAGTTCCAGTTCTGCCACACAGTAAATGAGTGTGGTGGACCTGGTGATGAGCCACTCAGCCCTTCCAGGAAGGCCTTGCTGTCCTGCTACGGGGCACACTGTCAGACAGCCATCAGCCATCACTGCAGAGAGCCACTGCATGCTACACTCCTGCTCAAAACCTACAACTCACTTCCTTTTACATTGCAGTGAAAATCAAAATTCCTTTCCATGGCCTGAAAGTCCTTGCAGGGTATGTCATCCAGCTGCCCCTCCAACCTCTTTCTAGCTGCTGTTCCAAACCCTTTTATTCACCCCAGCACCACTGATGCTCCCTTCTGCTCACAAGATCTTTGCACATGAGGTTCCTTCTTCCTGAGAAGTCTGGCTACTCACCCTCACTCCTTCACAATCACCCATCTTTTAGCCCTTAGGTCAAGCATCACTTCCTTGGGGAATTTTTCTAACCTCACTGACCAGGTCAAATCCTTTTATTACAAGTACTCCTGTGCTTGAACCTCTTTATTGCAGCAACTGTCATGGAGACAATTTTAAGTTCAAATTGGACAATTTCAATTCAAAACTGTATTATTTTATGACTGTTTGCATCATTTGCTATGCTATATTCCCTGGGAACATAGGAGGAGTTCAATTTTACTCATTGTTTTATTCCCCAGCACCTATTACACAGTTGGTTACTTGGTAAGTCTTGAATTAAGGAATTAATTCAGTAGAATTTTCCTCAACACCTAAAGAGAAAAACATAAAGCTAGAGTAGCAAATGCCCATTAAACTCTACAATGCAGCAAGAATTAAATAAAGAGGGGCTGGAGATGTAGCTCAGCGGTAGAGCTTGCCTCGCACATGCAAAGCACTGGGATTGATCCTCAGCACCACATAAAAGTAAATAAAATAAAGATATTAAAATACAAAAGAGACTGTCTCACCCATGTTTAAAATCTTTGAATGGATTTAGGAAGCACCCAGATATTTGTGTCATTTAGAAAAATATGCCACAGAAGCTTGATAGGCCCAGAATGTCCACAATCAGGCTAAACAAGAGAGGAATGGGAGTAAGGTGACAGACATGTTGCAAATCTAACAAGAAGGTCTAGAAAAGAATTGTGTATATGGCTCCTGCCCAGTGACTGGACTGAAATAAATGAAAACTTGACTGTTATTGAGATAACTGAATTGTCAAAGAAAACCAAAGACTATGAATCTACATGCAAGAAGTGAGCTAAGAAACTGGACAGAATAGGATGTTCAATATTTTCCTCATATGTGAAGCAAAAAAAAATATTGGTGAAAGAGGAATTCCCCAATGGGTGAAGCCAAGGACTTACTGAGATCAACAGAGTGGAAGTTCCACCCAGAGAGTCTAATCAGTAAGCTCTAATTCAGAAGGGCAGGCCATCACCATCACCCCAGCTCTGGCTGGAGGCTGTGATAAACCTTCCAGAGATCCTGTATGTTACACTTGATGCCATAACTAAATGGGGCTTTTGGGTTGTGACCCCAGGAAGAGGTTAGTATATTCTACATGTAGATAGGAAAGCAAACCAAATATTTGATAAATATATGGACAGAATTTGGTAGTTACTACTGCTGCACATGAATAGTCAGTTGTCCATTTCTTCTGTGCAACTGGAAAACTGAATTTCTAGGCTCCCTTTTGTGGGGTGGGGCATGATACAAGTGAGCGTAAGTGATGTGGGTCATTGTCATGCTAAAATATTGAACTGCTGATATAAAACACTCTAGAGATCTTTCCCTATATCCTCAAATTTGTCCATCATGGAAGCCCATGTCAAGCTGAACTCATAAGACTGAGTTCCTGTGTCAAAATAATAAATCACAACCCATTAACCAGCTAAGAACAAACATGTAACTTCAGCCAAAACATAAGCAAGCATATCTGTTGCAAGAGATCTTACTGAACATATGATCCAGGAATTATGTGCCTTGGTGTTTGCCCAAAGGGGTTGAAAACACATCTACACAAAAATTTACATGCAAATGTTTGTAGTGACTTTAATCATTAATGCTAAATCTTTGAATTCCCTAAGATGTTCTTCATTAGGTGAATTAATAGTTATATCCAGACAATTGAATAGTACTTAATGCTAAAATAAATGTGCTCTTAAGTCATCAGAAAAAAACTTAAATGTATATTACTAAGTAAAATTAAAAACCTAGAAAGACTACTACATGCTATATGCTTCCAACTACATAATGTTCTGGAAAAAACTAGGGTCACACTGGTCATTTCCAGTAAATGGTAGTCAAAGAGAAAAAGAGATGGAGCACACAGAATTTTTAAGAGCAGTGAAACTATTGTGTATGAGAGTATAATGACAGCTATAAGGAATTATATATTTGGCAAAACCCATAGAATGTACAATAGGAGTGAACTCCAATGCAAACTATCATTAAGTAATATTATATCAGTATTTGTTCTTCAAAAAGAGATATGGGGATTTTTTTTTTTACTGAAGCATAGCTAATACATTATTTATAAATATTTCAATTGACAAAATAATCTAATAATAAATAAAAAAACACAATATATGATATACCTTCAATTTTAAATGTTCCTGAAGGGCCCAATGTGTTAAAGGCTGTGCCCATCCCTGTCCCCTATTTGGAAGAGATGGAAACTAAGAATTGGGCTTAGAGGAATATTGCATAGGCTCCTCTTTAGACTGAAATATCTCCCCACTTCCCTACTCCCATGGAAAGGACATGCTAAAGAAAAACCATTTTTTGCTTAGGAGCTCAAAGGAATATGTAATCTGAGATTAACACATTAAAACCTCTGGATAATAAGGGATAAATTTAGAAAGGTGCTTAGACATATATATGGGTGAAAAATGTTTGAAAGAACAGATTTTTTTTAGAATAAGAAGCTTTAATTATTGCTATGTTGTATAAGATATAGTTCTCCAATTTCCTTCCCCCATATTATTTTCTATAAATGCACACAAGCATGGAGTATAAAAGATATTTTGGAAGGAGGGTGACACGAGGAAGTGCTGGATCTAGCTATAGGGCAGCAGCAGTGAAGGTCAAGCACAAGGAATCAGAAAAATCCAGACTGAGGGGTTCCCCTGTGGGCCAGGAACAATTCAGGCAGATCACAGTCTGAGGAGGCCCACATTGTATGCGGACTGCAAGTTCAGGTGTGTGCATAGAGCTAGCAGAGGGATCTTCCAAGAATCACCTGAACTGAAAACCAAGGGCTCTCAGGAAATGTCTTCTTTCAGTTTGTCAGAGGCTCTCCAGTTATCAGTTGTATCCAACAATTATGGCCAAAACTTAGTGGCTTACTTTTCTATTATAGCTCTCGATTTTGTGGGTCAGGAATTTGGACAGAATTTGACTATACAATTTTTTTTCAGTCTTGGGTTTCAAACCCAGGGCCTCCAGTATGCTAGACAAATGTTCTACCACTGTGCTACATTTCCCATTCCTTTATTACTTTATTTTGGGATAGAGTCTCACTACCCTTCCAAGGCTAGCCTCACATTTTTGAGTCTCCTGCCTCATCCTCCCAAGTAGCTGAGATTATAGGCCTGCACCACTATGGCCAGCTTCATGGTGCATTGTTTATGCACCATGAAGTGCTTCCTGGGATCACTGAGCAGTAAGTTGGTGATGGCTGGTTCCATCTGCTCCAACCTGAAAAGGCCAAAATGTCTGCACTCACCTACTTGGGACTTGGGTGAAGGGGGCTGGAAAGCTGGATAAAACTGAGTCACTCATATCCTCCTTGTAGAGCCTCTCCAACTAGTCCTTCCAGCATGACATTTAGGCTGTGCACCTGGTGGCCCCAGGTTCCCAGACTAAGTGTTCCAAGAGACAATAAGCAGGAATTGAAGCCCCCTAGTGGCCCAGCCCAGAACTACCATAGCATCACTTCACACTATTGGTCAGAGCCAGAGTAAAATCAGCCCAGAATTAAGGAAAATAAACTCACCTCCTAATGGGGCCATCTCTAATCTGCTAAAGCAGCATGCAAATTTAATCCAAGAAAAACTAGTCATTTTCCAAGGAGAATGTGAGACTACATAGACACGTGCTCCTCGGACTGTACCAGAACATAGCCAGAATGAATTTTATGATAAGGAAAATGAAGTTTAAAATAATGTCTTGATGTTAGGAAGCTGAGGATACTGACAGTTTTGTTTCAAGGTAAAACATAAGAACTAAGGTGGAGCATCGTGTCATTGTCAAATGCAGAAGAGGTTGGGCACAACCTGGACACTGAGCCTCCCTTCTCCATTGCTGCTGCAAAGAAGGACCTCAACATAGACTGGGAGAGGCAGGGGATGGTCACTTCATGTGGCCACCACAGCCCTCACACATGTAATGTAAGGTTCCCCCAACCACAGGGATTGCAATACAAAGGGCTGGACTCCTGAGTCTATAGGTGGATAATACACTTTCAACCCTACATTGTGATAACCATTGGCTCCTAGGAAAATACATGTCCCATAACTTAGATCTGAGTCACCTTGATGCACTTCACTGAGACAGCAGGGGAAAAGTTGGCCCTTATATGGGCATTTAATATTGCACAAACAAGCAATTCCTAATAAATAACTTCCCTCCATGTTTTTACACTATTGTCACCATACAGTCCAAAACTGAAGTCAAATACTAGTGAAAAAGAATTTCTTGTACTAATCACCAGATTATTTTCTTGAGAGTGTGCCCACAGTGAGCTCCTTAGGGGAATAAAGGATTCACTAAGCAGACACAACCCACCTCCATAGTCCCACAGACTCAATCGCATTACACATATCCCAGCCCTGTGGCCACAATCTGGGCAGATGCTGGCAGCCACATAACATCATTTCTTTATTAGAGGTGGGTGGACATAAGGATCTTAGAAGAAATTCAAAATTAAGCCAGCATATTTCTTCACTAATCTCCTATCATACAATATCCACTCCCATTCCATGCAGAAATGAAAATCCTATACAAAAACCAGAACATTTTTCTTTGACTAACATTCTTGTTATCCCACAGCTTCTTTATGTGATTTTTGTTAACTTTGTAATATCATGTATTGTTAACATCCTTTCAGATGCAATTAATAGAATCTCAAACTGACTTAAGAAAAATTAGGAAATTACTCGGCACAGACACTGGAAATTGAGAATGTACTTCAAGCACATGAGATCTGAATGATGAACTTCAAGCACAGAGATCTGAACGATGTTACGATTCTCTCTCAACCAATGGGCTCTGCTTCTCTTTGCATATTTGTCCCATTCCCACTTGAAGCTTAGAGATTATCCTCCAAAAGGCAAAACAATCCCTCTTTTAGTATCTATAATAAAATCTCACAGAACCCCCAGTGTTGTTATATGGCACATGCACATCTCAACCAAGCGCAGTGGTGAGAGAACGGGGTCACTCAATTGGCCTGACTGATTCCTGTGCGTGCTGTAGGGGACTACAGAAATAAAAGCAGGTCTGCCAGAACTCCTGAACTCAAAAGAGCGGTTTCCCCACTGAAAGAGGGGTGCTGGGCAGGCAAAAGCAACACATTTCCATCTTACATGTCCAGTCCTGTGTTTGATTTACCTGGAAAGCATATATTTAAAGAGGTTTAATTAAAACAAAAACACTTCAAAATATTCTAGCAGTTTAAAATGCAATTTTTGCATTCTTCTTTGTCCTTCTAATGTGCCTTTATTTTACTGTATGTTGTCTTCCTTCTAATCCCGTCTTCTGTTCCCCATTCACTTGGCAAGTCATCTCCTCTCTCCCTGCATCTGCATCTCCCCCACTGTAGAATCATTCCCCTCAGCAAAGAAACATACTGTCTCCTCTTCCATCAGAAACCAGCCCTTCCTGGGCCCTACACTCCCCTCCAGCTACTGAGAAACTCTATTCTCTTTTGTATAGCAAAACTTAAGAACAGTCTCCATTCAGTACCTCTTCTTTTTCACCTCATGTTCTGATCCAAATCTATTCCAGTAATACTTTCAGGACCCTCTTCCCTCAACAAGGTCCCCATCAACAAAGTCAGAAAATGAGATCCATTTTGTGACTCTTACAGTCAATTCTCAATCTCTTCCATCTTCATTTCTCAGCAACTTTTCACACACTTGAGTCATCCTGGAAGACTGTTTCTGCTTGGATTTCACAACACTTTGTTTTTCAGGGTTTCCTCTGCCTCAATGGCTGCATCTCCTCAGTTTCATTTCCTATCTAGACATCTTACTCTGACTGCCACCCTTAAGAACATTCCAGAGCTCAATCCCTGGTCTCTCTTCATCTCTACTCACTCCTTAGGCAGTTTCTTCCAATCTCTTGGCCTTGAAGATCATGCAAAGACTGAGGACTCTCAGATTTTATGTTATAGCCCCAATCTCATTTCCCATTCCAGACTCATACATCCAACT
>JAJEJO010005359.1:11278-21373 GCA_020662805.1 Glaucomys volans | reverse complement strand
TATTGGAAACCTAATCCCTAAAGTCATGTGTTAGTGGTATTTAGAATTGGAACCTTTGGGAAGTAATTAGGATTAGATGACGTCATGACAGTGGGGCCCCTATGGTGCAATTAGTGACTTTATAAGAAGAAGAGGTTTGAACAAGCACACTTAACTTGTCTTTTCATGTGATGCCCTGTGCCACCTCAGGATTCTGCATAGTCCCCACCATCAAGTAGGCCCCCACCAGATGCAGCCTCTCAAACTTGAACCTCCAAACCTCCAAAACCATTAAATAAACCTTTATTATTTTTTTAAACATCTAATTATATACTTTATTTATTTATTTTTATGTGGCGCTAAGGATCAAACCCAGTGCCTCGTAGGTACTAGGCAAGTGCTCTACCACTGAGCCACAACCCAGGCCAAACCTTTATTCTTTATAAATTACCCAGTCTATGGTATTTGGTTATTGTAAGAGAAAATGGGCTAAGACAATGATCTTTAAAGAAAACTGATCTTCCTACTGAGAACCACAAAAATTGTAATGAACCAGAAACAGATATTTGGAGGTACACACAAAAGTAATATGAGAAAGAAAATTGGTAAATAGGAAAAATATATTGAGGTTAATGTTTGTTGTTTTGTTTTGTTTTGTTTTGTTTTGTTTTTTCCTTTCCATTGCTGGGGATTGAACCCAGGGCCTTCTCACTCATGGTAGGCAAGAGCTATACCATTTGACCAAATGGCTGGGCACCATAACCAAATTGAGATCTAAGAATTAGCTATTACAATGGACAAGACCTCCTTAAAGAAAGCTCAAAACATTTCTGGAAGAAACTAAAGAAGAGCCAAATAAATTAAGCTATGTATCACATTCATGAATTGGACGACTCAGTTTAGAAAATGTCAATTCTCTTCATGTTGGTTTTTATACTAAATTCAATTGGATATTCATATTTTTTAAAAACAGAGACTCTCTCTCTCTCTCTCTCTCTCTCACACACACACACACACACACACACACACATTATAGATGGTTTTCATATCTAAATACAAAAGGTAAAATTATGAAATTTCTAGAGATTAACATGAGTGGTTTTTTTTTTTTTTTTTTACCTCGTGGTAGGCAAAGATTTTCTAAATAGGACAGAAAGTATTAACTACAATGGAAAGATCAATAAACTGTACTTCATTAAAACTTAAAAACATTCCAAGGACAAGTAAGAAAGTGTTAAGGCAAAACAGAAGAAACTTGTAGTATATATCTGGGAAAGGAGTTGTAATCAAAGGACTTGTATTTTATATAGACACATACAAAAATTGTTAATTGATTATACATATGCATACATATAAAACTCAAAGCACCAAAAAATTTACACAATTCCACTGTTGAACATGGGTAAGTGATTTAATAGGCACTTTTCAAAATGGCCAATAATCTGATGAAAAGATGCTCACCATTTCAAATCATCAAGACAATGCATATTAAAATCTCAATGTCATACCACTATGCCACCTAAGAGAATAGCTTCTTTAAAAAAACACTATCAAAGTTTCCAAGTACAAAACATTTGGAACTAATTGAAGATTGCTAATGTAAATTGGTATGTTGGAAAACTGGCAGTTCATATAGCTAAATGTGCTATATACCTTATCACCTAGTAATTTAACTCTTAGGCATATATTCAATAGAAATATATACATATGTGAATCAAAAACAACTAAAAGAGTGATCATACATAATTATTTATAACCTAGGAAACTTGGAAACAACTGAAAGATCCATTGGTAGTAAAATGATTAATAAATTATGACATATTCAAACAAATTTCTCACAGCTGTGAGAAATAAGGTAAAATACTGTGCTCAGCAGTACAGATTCGTCTCATAGATACAATGTTGAGTTTAAGAAGCCAGACACAAAAGAGTGCATTATTGATTCCATGTTCTATAGTATAGTCTGGATGACGGCTACAGGAAGTGATAATTTTTGTCCATAAAATTGAACACTTAAGTATCATTCACTCTATTTGATCTTAGCATCAGTGATTCAAACACTGATGACAAAGTTCCCTGCTACTTTTATGATTGATCTATATAAGTATGCAGATTATGTAGTGCTATGGTCAGCCAGGAATTTATCTAAACTGAATAATTAGATTAAATTATCTATTTAATCTAAACTGAATATCTTTTTCATATCAGGTATCATTCCAAGTGACAGAAAACTTAGGAAATGAAAGTATTAACAGTTACAAAGACTTTCTGTAGTTCATAATGTCTTCTGACCTGTGACTTTAACCTTCAAAGGCACTGATTGGAAGCAAAGACTTGGTCCAAACATCTTCCAAGTGGTCTGTTCATTCTTTAATACAGAATGAATTTTCAGAAGGGGTAGTAAAGAGAGAGCTTCCTGCTCAGTCAGTCAGCTAAGCCAAAAGTCTGCTCGCGGTAAGCCTTCTTAGTTACAACACTGTGCACTCTGTTGTCACAAGGCTGTCCTGTGAGAAGGTTATTTCCATGCACTTCTTTCTGGCTGTCTGGTTTGGTTTGAAATTTTGCTATTTCGAAGCAGGATGAGAAGAGTCTTTATCTACTAACAAGGAAAGTTAGATGATAACTAGGGGACAGAAAGATGACTAAGGGACAAAGCTCTTATTTTATGGTCCCTTTACCCCCAAATCTTCAGTCCCCCTCTTCCTCACCTCTACAAATTATCTTTAAATTAAGGATAAAAGTTCTAGGCCTGGCAATCCAGGTGTCTCTGGGTTTGCTCCAGCCTACCTATGCACATTGTCTCCCACTACTCACTGAATGACCAAGGAGGGACTCTGATGACCTCAGACTCTTTACACCCTCCCTTGCTTTGGAGGCTTTCTTTGCCCGTGTCCTTATGTGCTGCTGCCTGGTATACCCCCCCACTTCTCCCTTTACTAAGGGGAGAGGTTATATGGTATAGCTTTGTTATGTCCATAGAGGTGATCACAGAGGCAGATATATATTTTCTACTTTTATAGCTATAATTCACCTTATAGCTCTGCCTCAATCTTTTACAGACAAAGAAGCTAAAGTCCATGAGATACAGTTAAAGATATTAAATATAAATACATTTTTTTTTCAGTGCTGGGGATCCAACCCAGGGCCTTGCACATGCTGAACTGATTGCCCACCACTGAGCTATGCCTCAGCCCAATGCATTTCATTTTTAAAGACATGTTAAAGCAATTAGATAGTGTAGAAGTGAATACACTAAAAGTGTAAGCTCCCTTTCTCCATTCTCACTCCATAGAGTTGATCAGTGCTTTTCTTTCCAATCATCACCTTAGCCGCAAAGAAAGAAACTTTTTCTGCCTGAGAGGCCTTACATCATATATTCTGTTCTTTTTGTTTGTTTGTTTTTTTGCCTTGTTCTGTTTTTGCACTTAATATTTCATGAACCTCTTTCTATATATCAGCACATACAGAGGAGCTAAAAAAAAAAAAAAATCTGTCAGGCAGAAGCCTTTTTCCCCCTCACATCAAAGACACCCTGAGAAGGCTAAGGATAACCTTTACAATAGCTATAAGAAAACTAACATAATTAAGCAAAGTAGGAGTCCAGAACATTCTCACAATTTCACAATTTCATCCTCCTTGGCACTTGGTGCTTAGGGACCTGTTACTAGGATAGGGCTCACTTAGCCTATCCTAGTGAGAAGTATCAGACCTAGAAAAAGTAATCAGTCAGGAGAGAGAAACTGGAGTCAGAGGTCACGGTCATGGCCCTAGGTAGAATTAGTGCATCCTTATATTGTCTGTTTTCTGACTTGGGCTTGGTCTTATATCCATTTTGAGGATGCTCCATAGCAGCTGTTTTCTTTCAGATTCTCCTCTCTCCGCATCTCTGAACCCCCACCCCTGCCCCAAACCTTCGCCAGTCGTCCTCTCTTTTTTTCCCCTTCTCCTTGGGCTCTGGTTTATCCTTGCTCTGGAGGATATTTGGGCACATATCTGGATCACCACCTCATTTGGCTTTCTAGTGTCAGTCAGTTGACACAAACTGACATGTCTTTCCCCTAAAGCTGTGTCCCTAAAGCTCTCTAGATGAAAGTAAGGTAACTGCCCTGAATGACCCCGATGCAGAAGCCGGGTTGCACCCTCCTCCTGGGGCAGCCAGTCCCCCAGGAGCACAGCTGCGCTGCGGGTTGTGCAAGAAGAGCTGGCTTAAAGCTCCAAAGACTGAGTTTCAACCCGGATGTGTCTTTGTTTCAGTTTTGAAACAGACTGTTAGAAAGAACCGAAATCCCTCCAACACCCAGCAGCGGGATCCCATCATCCCAAACTCAGCCCACGCTAGCTAGCCCCAGGGCGCCCGGGTGGGGCGATCGAGGTGAGTTCTGAGGTCCTCCCTATCCCGAGACTGTCCTTAATGTTCTCCTGCGGCCCTAAGTGCCCTCATTTACATTCAAAACACCCCAGAGAGTCAGCTTGCACCTAGAAGACTCATGTGCATTAGGTAGATTTCTGCAGCCTCAGTAACAACCCCCGCGGCGCTTTCTCTTTCCGCCTGGGAGAATGGAAACCTGTCCCTAGGACCCGGGGTGGCGGCTGCAGTGCTTCCGGGCGGCTGGGCCGGCCCACTTTGGGCCACAGGAGGAGGAAGCCAGCAGGCCTGGTACCGCTCTTCCCTTTCGGCATCCCTGCCGCCCGCCGCCCCCGCCTCCTAATAGGGAACTCCGCCTCGTCGGTGCATGGTGCACTTGAACTCTGGACTAGACCTCGCCGGGCGCCCCGACGGCCCACCGCGCTGACTCCCCATCCCCATCGCTAACCCGGAGCGAGAAGCGACGCTGAAGAGATGGTCGGGCTCTGGCTGGGGCTCGTCGGGCAGAAGCTGCTACTCTGGGGCGCGGCGAGCGCCGTCTCCCTGGCCGGGGCCACCCTCCTTCTCAACCTCCTTCAGATGGTGGCGAGTTACGTGAGGAAATGGCAGCAGATGAGGCCCATCCCGAGCGTCGCCCGCGCCTATCCCTTGGTGGGACACGCGCTATTGATGAAGCCGAACGGGCGAGGTAAGTACAGGATCGCGCCCTTGCGGCCCGCACCAGGCTCCACCTGAACCCTGACTAGCAAGGGCCCCAGCTGGAGCCAGATGCGGGGACCGCACTTCCCCTCAACCCTGCCTTCTACCTGTGATGCTGAAAGCTAGGAGAAAGAAGAATCACCCGCTGGAGGAGGAATTCCCAATTCCATCCAGACTTTGACACTTGCCAAAATTGTTCACGCCCCCGCCCCCATCCACAATGCACTTTTTATGTGTAGCTCAAAATGCAGTATTTCCAAACTCAGGTCCTTCTGCTCTTTCTCTTTTCTTCCCACCTCAGCTGCTCAGGTCTCAAAACCCTGTACTTTCTTCTGTCTTGGCCTGTTAAAGCCTTAAGGGTGGAAACTCCCCTGGAACCTGGCAAATACTTAGGTACCACTCTCCCCTCTCTCCCACCGTGGAAAACAATGGACTGGAGATTCATTTGAGTCTTAACCCCACTCCCGCCCGCCCAGACATCATATGACTTGACCACTACATGCTTTCATTCCTTCTTGCCCTTCATATTCAATGAGGAGGTTTCATAAGAGCAGTTAATAAGCTGTGCTGGCAGGACCTTAAGGCATATTTATGTGGCAAGCCTTATTTATTAAAGAGTGAATTTTTTTATTGAAATAATCCTTTAAAAATGATAGACATGTTTTGTTAATGGGAAAAGAAATCATTTTAAGTTACAAAGCTCTCAAAAAGTACCTGGTAATTACAGTCTCCCATTAGGGACTTTGAATTAGATCTTAGCACTTAATTTTCATGGGTCTACCGAGAGCTGAAAAAGATTTATCCAAATTGACATTTTTTTTAAATGTACTCCAGCCAGAATCCAGTTCCTCCTCAGATTAATTATTAATTAATTACAGACTGAGCATTGACTTCTAAACTTGAAGGATTACTTAATTTTCACTTCTGAGTCCCCAAATAAAAATAATGATGTCATTTCAACTTCACAGAAATAAGATAAGGCCTTATGGGAGAGGGTTTCCCAAAATATTTTCTGGCAGAAGAAAACCAAAAAACTTCATACTAACCAAATATCAAAGTGATTAATATTACAAGTAATTCAACAGCATGTTTAGATAATATGAAAATCACATTGACAGAAATCATCTTGGTTAATATTAAAAGCAGGGCTAACATCCCCTGTATCCTGAGGCTTTATGGTTTTAAAATAATCACATACCCTTGGTGCCAACCATAATTGCCAAAGTTATAATCCCAAATATTGAAATTCCAGAAGATCAAAATCCCTAAATTCTAAAATTCCTCAAATTACCATCCTCAAAGATTACAATCCCAAATGTTGAAATCTGACAGTAAAAAATCTGAAAACGAAAATTCTCATTGAAAAAAAGTCTACTTAAGAGGGGTAGAAAGTTGCATTCTGGAGACAATTTTGAACAGATTAGTGGCATGTTAGGCCAATGCATACCTGGAAACCTGGTGAAGCATGGTTTTGGGGGTGTGTTGCTGGGGATGGGTATCTTCAGAGAAGTTTAGCTTGTAAATCTAAGTGGACTACGTGGGGAAGATTCACTCTCACCGTGGTCAAGTGCCATCCAATCCATCATGGCCTCAGAGAGAACAAATACAGAAGGCAAATGGTCTCTCTCTTAGAGCTAGGACAGAATTTTCTTCTGCTCCCTTGGTTGTCAGAACTCCAGCCTCCCACCTTCAGACTGCAGGATGTAGGGCAGCATCCATTTCTCTACCAACCCCCACCCACATGCTAATTTTCTATGCTATGCATTTTGTCTTCACGTCATTTCCAATACTGAAGGCATAAAATGCATAGATTCTCAGAGAGTTCTATATCATATGATGCATTTTGTGCACATTTGACTTGACAAACGTGCATTATCACAATGTTGACTTTGTGTATATGCATCATGTATGTTCGTAAAAACATTGAAACATCCTCAATAAATGAAGAGATGTCTTTTTGATAATTGACATCTGTGAAAAAAAAATTTCTCAAGGTCTCAACTCTTTGATTACTGTATAGGTGGTGACCCACCATCCTTGTGATTTTTGAGCCCACTTATGTGTTCTTGCTTGGTATTTTAGATACCAGCGCTTGGGGGCTGGGGATGTATCCATGGTAGAGAGCTTACCTTGCATGGACACAAAACACACACACAAAAACAAAACTGTAGATGCAGCGACTATAAAGCTGGGTGTACACAGTTATAAACTATAGTGATAAGTGTTTACAGATTTCACTTTTTGACCTATTTCATTATGATTATAGTTCATTTGCTTATAATTGTTAATATACCCATGTGACTATTGTTAATGTACTTTTGTGTTTCTGATTATGAAAATATGCTATTTTTGCTTATTTTATTGTGAAAAGTGACCTCTGAAGAATTGTGCCATTTTTTATATATTTCTCAAAACCCCCTTTAAAAATGTAAATAAAAATGTAAATACATGTCTTCTAAATAATATCTAAAATGCTTTTCCAGAATTATATTTTCAGGATTTTAGACACTAGGGATGTCAGGTTTCGGGCATTTTGATTTTTTGGGATTTCAATGTTTGGGATTATGTCTTTAGGGTTTATCACCCAAACCTAGACCATACTTTCCAATTTATCCTGGAAAGTGATACGCTTAAGATGTCTTATATTGGGCTGGGGATATAGCTCAGTTGGTAGAGTGCTTGCCTTGCAAGCACAAGGCCTTGGGTTCAATCCCCAGCACCAAAAAAAAAGAGGTCTTATATTTTGGGGAGGATTCCAAGAATTAAATGAATAAGACCAGTTTTAAGATAAACTGTGAGCTCATTATACTTTTGAAGTAATTGTCCTTGGAGTGACTTTCTAGGTTAAGAGACTGACAATATACTGCTATTCACAAAGGAAATTTTTATTTCATCGAGTGTTGGATTTTTGGCATTAAGAAAACTGTTGCTCAATTTCTAGTTTTTTTAACCAAATAACTTTAAGAAGTTGTTTAAAACTCTATTAGAGGAGTATATTTATTTATTTATTTTACCTATAAAATGTAACTATATTACAGAGTTGTTTTAAGGACTAAATTTAATGCAGGCAAAATTTCTAGGTTACCACCTAGAACTTGTTTAGAGCAACTTCTTTAATTACTAAACATTTACTGAGGTCCTGCTTTTCATCCAGGATGGAGCTCAGCAAAGCTGGGGATATGAGGATATCTAAGATATAGTCCCTGTTTTAAAGAACACTCTCTCTTATACAAGAGGTCACACCTTTCTTCTGTAGCCAATGTTGGAATTCTGGCCCCAATAACCTCACTTTGAAGAATACATGCCTTCTAGCTGGCCTCTAAACTCTCATTTCATGCTTTCCCAGTCCTTTATGTCAATGCCTGCCTCTCGGAGCTGCACTTGGCTGTTGAATCTAACACTTTCAAGCCACAGATTCAAACTTCTCTGTCCCTTCTGTCAGACCAGACCAAGAGGGACCGTATAATAGCATGAAGCAGGATGTTTCGACACTGATGATTTGAGTCAGCCCTTTCACAGCAATATCAACAACTATATTTTCCAAGAGACATTTCAAAGCAGTATGGCATAATGGTTAAACATCTCAAGTTCTGAAGTCTTGGTACAAAGCCAGGTTCCACCATTTACTAGCTCTGTGACACTGAGCAGTGATTTTTAAAAATGCACATTTTGACACATCACAAATAATTATCCTATTAGAGCTAACGTCATTGTATTATCTGCAGTAGCAAATATTATTTCAAGATAATTTTAGACCTACAGAAAATCTGTGAAAATAGTGCACAGAGTTCAGGTCTGCCCTCTTTTTGGCTTCCTTTAATGATAGTGCATTTATCAAAATTAACATTTGTATAATACTATTAACAAAATTTTTGTCTTGATTGAATTTAAAATCAAATATTTTTCTCTCAGAATTTTTTCAGCAGATAATTCAGTATACTGAAGAATACCGTCACTTGCCACTACTGAAGCTGTGGATTGGCCCAGTGCCAATGGTGGCCCTTTATAATGCTGACAATGTGGAGGTGGGTGTGTGGTAAATAAAACAGACATTTCACTGAATATGTGATAGTATGGAAATATCATCAGAATAAATGTGATAAATGTATCCTTAAAATTCATTTAACTGAGCATAAAGAGCAGTGTATCTGTGCACATTTGTTATCAGGTCTCAGTATATTTGATCTTCTTTTTTAGAAAGTATGCAGAAAGCTAGAGTTTTTAAGAACCATAAATAGATTCTTATACAAGGTAGCATTTTTAACCCACTAGACACAGTTATAAGACTCCAAAACATATGACTAATAAAAATATGGGTGTTTCCCTCAAGGTGTTCAGGGTTTCATATCATATCAGTATCAACCTTATTATTCCACAGTTAAATACTCCACGGATACTTATAGCAAGTTACTCTTGTTATTTCAGTTAGTCCTTAGAATTCCTTTTGCTTATTATTTCCACTGAGGAAACTGTCTTGTGGAATGATGAGAGAAAGATTTGGGTCAGGGGGTAAAAATGGGATAAGCTGAGTTTTTCTTCATGGAACAAAATTAAAAATAGAATTTCTTCAGGACTATGCTGGGACATGTCTCTCTTAGTTATTGTGGTCATGGTGGAATTTCTCCCATATTCCACTCCAGAATTCCAGGGGTTTGGTGTAGAGAGATCTTTCCAAAATAGAAACTGGAGCAAGAGGCCTGGAAGCATTCAGTGTTCAATCCTAGACACTCATGTTCAAAATTCTAATGAGATTTCTTAGAGATACAGAAATGAATATGAAGATAGAAAAAGTAGTTGTGTTCAAACCAGGTGTTCCTAAAATTGCAGTTACTTTGATGCCTATATATCTCTCCATTATTTTTTTCTCTTCCTAAGGTAATTTTAAATTGTTCAAAGCAAATTGACAAATCTTATATGTACAAGTTCCTAGAGCCTTGGCTTGGACTTGGACTTCTTACAAGGTAGGTCATTACGAATTTGTAAAGTTGTCTGGTAGAAATAGTTCTATGTATGAATTGTTATTTCAGTAATTGACACAAGGTAGTTTTTTT
>JAJEJO010005357.1:66189-257564 GCA_020662805.1 Glaucomys volans | reverse complement strand
GTTGCTGAGTAAAGCTAAGAAGCATATTCCCTGTGACCACAGAACATGGGAGCGCATTTTGGGAAGGGTCAAAATGGGTTGTATGGAAGATTGTGGCCAAGAAAGCAGACAACTGAACCAACCCTGGGTCAGGGAGCATGCACGTGCCAAGCTAAAGATTAGGGCTCAACCTCATAGGATGACTGGAGGAGAAGGACACAAAAAGGTTTGGTTGCAGGATGATGTCATGCCAACAAGGCTTTGGGGGCAGTCATCAAGCAACAGTTGTTATAATCTTCTTGCGGGCACAGCCCGTAGAAATCATGGTAGCAATTTGTAGTTATTTGTTAGAGATGCTCCTCCACTTTACCCTTAGAGTAACCCCAACTGTTTATTTCCAGATGACTCTTGCCCTTACTGTGGAGGCAGGGCTAGGAGGGAGATAAGACCAGTGTAATTCTTAACCATCTGGGACCCTACTGGAGATCAATCAGAAATAATTGAGAATAGTTTTGTGTCACTGTGGAAATAAGATCCTAGAGACAAAGATGCAATCTGCGCCTCTCTGTTATCTAGCGCATGGCTCCAGGGGAGCCACAAGGAGGACTTGGAGACCGCTGCCCTTCCAAACGCAGGGACAAACCCCAGCAGCCAGGGACCATCTCATTTGACTCCGCACAAGTTCAGCTCTGGTGTTTAACTTTTTTCCTTTTTTTTTTTTTCTTTCTCCCTGTTATTTAAATGGTTTTAAGCATGAAACTAGGCCAGGAAAAGGGGGTAGCATTGTTTTAATAATTAGCAATTATGATCGCTGCAATATTAATTGCA
The DNA here is from genome assembly GCA_020662805.1 of Glaucomys volans. Taxonomy (NCBI): domain Eukaryota; kingdom Metazoa; phylum Chordata; class Mammalia; order Rodentia; family Sciuridae; genus Glaucomys; species Glaucomys volans. The sequence continues at coordinate 256,757 of JAJEJO010005357.1, read as the reverse complement.
TATTTCCATAGCAAACACTTCCCCAGAGAGTCAAGGGTGGTTAGAGACTGCCAGAGCCTAAAACTGGAATTTCTGAGAACAGAAAGAGGAGAGAAAAGCAACTTCTTCCATTTAAGCAAATTACCACGGGGACTGCAAGGCCCCTCTAATTAGCCCAGCTCCGCTTAGCGAGGAGCGCGGGCGTGGAGGCTCGCTCCTCGCCGGGCCTGCCTGTGAGTTGGGCTGCCAGCCACCCGGACAGGCCTCTCCGCTCTTTATTTTGTCACTGGGGCAAGAGAGCAGCTTGTTTCCAGGGCGCAGCTGGGCTGGGCTGGGAGCCTGCCCTCCATGACTCCGCGCCCCCGGCCCCCAGGCTGGGGCCCAGGGTTCATTTGTGCAAATCCTGGCCACAGGAGAAGGGCAAAATGGGACAGGACCGCAGGCAATTCCGCATGTGGCACTCAGGGGAGCCCAGGGCGGGAGAGGCCACCGAATCTGCCTTCCCAACTCTGTGACACAGATTGTGGGGTTCAGGGCAGGATTGAGGTATCAAAAAGCAGAAGGGGGAGTAAGGATGGAGGTGGGGGAGTAAATGGAAGAAAAGGAAGCCCAAGAAAAGGGAGCACGGAAGGAGGAAGAAGCAAAAAAAAAAAAAAAAAATTAAAAAAAAAAGGTGGAAGGAAGCCTGAATCAGACAGAGAAACAAGGAAGAAGACAAGAAGGCAAAGACGGAGGAGGGAAAGACCGGGTAAGTTGAGCGGAACGCGGCTAACACGGATCAGCTCCGTGGTGTGCATGTGCGAGCGGCCAAGATTCCTACCCTTAGGTAACGCTAAGGCACCGCTAGAAACAAGCAAATAAAAAGACCACGCAGCGGAGCGGCCAGTGGAGGGAGATCAATCAGAGAAGACTTCTTGGAAGGGAGGTCCTTCTGGACTGCCTTGGGAGGACTTTAAAAGTACTCGGTTCCCTGCTTCAAGGACGGTAGCTCATGCCGAGGTCCACCAGTGAGGCTGAAAAAGTGGACGGTGGCAGAACCAGCTGACCTTTCCCTGGCTGCTTCCCGCCAGGAGAGGGAAGAGATGGAAAGAGTGAGCTGAGCCCTTGCTATGCAAAGCCCATGTGCCCTACCTGCAGTACCTCATTTCACCAAAACAGCGACATTTGTGGCAGGCATTATTTCCATTTCACAGACGGGAAGATGGAGGGAGCCTGCCCAAGATCACTCTCAGAAAGAAGCAGAAACTGAGCCTCTTCAGGACACTTCACACCATCTCCCCAACATGGCCCTTCCTGAGCCTCCAAGCCCTGCGTGAACCTCCTAACAAGAGCAGGTCCCGTCTGGCTACGTGGACACCATCTTGCAGGGTTTGGAAAAGCCTCGGCCATACTCTTCCCATTCTGCTTGGCTCAGGATATGCTGTCTCCATTTTAAAGTAACTTGCTAAGCAAAACTCCAAACTCACAAATAGAGACATTGCAGGGCAATAATTCTCACTGTAAAAGGGTTCTCCCCAAGGTGCCTTTAAACAGGGGCGCTTCCTAGCGCATCGAAGCGTTTGTTTGCAGATCATCGACTCCTCGATGGAGAAGCTGGGAGGCCTGACAGAGAAACTCACAAAGAAAATGTCTCTAGCTGCTTCCAGTGGAAAGAGATAAACAACGAAAATAAAGCAGATGTGCTTCAAGAGGAGGGAACCAATTGTGCGGTGACGGCAATGACGATAATACTCTATGCCCACGAGCACATCCCTTCCTCATCCTTGGAGGGGATGTCCCTCCTGTCCCTCCACAGCGCCCTGGTCAGGACAGTGGAATCCATCTCTATGTGGCAAAGAAGTCCACAGCTAACTCTGTCTGGCAGCCCTGGTCTCCCAGGCCACTCCTGGTGACCCCATAAGGAAAGGCGGGAATTAGTATCCAAAAAGGCAAAAGAGGAAAATGAGACTTCCTGAAGGGCTTGGTCCTGGCCTGAGGTCACTCGTGGGTGTGCCTAGAGGCTGAGCTTCTATCCCCACCCTGTGTCTCTGATTTCTCACTCGGATTTCCTCAGATCTCCACCTGGGACTACAGGGATATCTGAGCACAGGACACCTGACCCTGGACAGATGGGAATGGCAGCAGTGTATGAATCACATGGACTCACATCCCAGGGGAGGAGGATACTGCACAGCCCACAGGGCCACCTGGGATTGTCCTTGGAGCAGAGTGAACCACCAGGGTCCCTGGAGGGCAGGCTTTGTGGTACCAAGGAGATGAATGACCACTGATTCCCACAGAAGGATGTGATTATCTTGTTTGAATTATTTCCCAACTGGCAGCAAACTGAACCCTGACATCAGGGGTGAGCAGACTGTGCCCAGCCAACTTGGCAAGAAGAGTGGTTTGCCTAGGTGGCCTTATCCATGGGAGAGGAGTGAGGAGGGGCCCTACCAGTTACACCAGGTGTCAAGGAAGCACACAACATCAGACCTGAATGTTAGGCTGCATTCCACAGAGACCCTCTGACCCAGGAGGCCCCACTTCCAGCAGTGCCCCAGCAAACCCATTTTCAGTACCATGACATAGGTTCCAAGAAACAGTGATACCCAGCACCCACCCTAGGTCAGGAAACAGTGTCCTGGCCCAGGCCCGAGGCGGCTTCCTGCCAGAACAGCTGGGCTAGTGGACTTTGAAGCCCCTGACTGTAGAATGTACTCCCCCACCCTCCCCCATTATCAAGTCTGGAAGGCTTTGCTCCGTGTGTGTGCACAAACATTACCCGGCGTATTTTTTATCTTACTTATCCCTGGGAATCTATCTCAAAGCCGCCTTTGGAAACTCCTAAGTAGGATGTAATGCGTGGATTTCAGCCTCTGCTCAGTAGTTTGCAATGTGGTCATTCCCCAAGCTTCGGCAGGAAGAAACAAAAGCAGAAACGTGTTTAACTAAACAGCAGCTCGTTGGGGGAGACACAGGCAGGGAGGGAGAGGGGGGCATGTGGGTGCCACCTGCAGCCTCCGTGCCCCTCTCTTCCAAGAGTTTGCAGAGTGATTTCTATCCACACAGCCCCAGGAGACTCTCCCAGCCCAGCCAGCTCCCATCAACTTCACTTACACTGGTTGTGGACGAGGTGGAAGGAACAGGAGTCTGGGGGGTGAGGAGGGCAGAGAATAGAGGGAAGCACAGAGGCAACATCTGGGAAGCAAGATGGAAAAACATGTTCTTAATTCAGTGATCGAGGGATATTGCAATGTGTAAAATGATAGCACAAAACTGGACTCCCCTATGACCGCCATTATACAAGGAGCACGGGGCACAGACGAAGTTGCAAACTAGAAAAGCAAATGCTCGTCATGATAGTCATGTGCTGAGTGGAACCCTCCCTGTTTTCTTTTCAAAAAGTTCTTTATTGTCATAATAGTATTTGGATATTTGTGACATTTTGGCATGATTATTAATTGTTTGGGGAAACTGGTAAGACTCAGGAAGGAGAAAAGCATATGGTACCATCTGTGAGAATTAGCCATTGAGGATATAATTCTGAGGCAAATACCTCCGCAATGACAGGCCACGCATGCTGCTGGCCAGGCCTGGCACGGAGGAAGGGCCTGAAATCAGGGTGGCTGCCTGACTCACTTGGTGTTGGAGAGAAATCGACACTCAGATCGATTCTCCTTCAGCTCGACTTCCAGCCAGGCCAGGTGTGTGGCTCCCCAGTGTCTTTTCTCCCTTTGTGGATGACAAAAGTCCCCTCAAGTTTCTAAAGCCAGAGCATGCACCACCAGGTCCAAATTCCCAAGACCAGAACCTTCGAGAAGGCAGGTGAAGTAGAGAGTCCCACCAACCTCAACCAAGCACCCACCCAAAGCTCTGGGACCCTCCAGGCTCACCCCTGTCCTCTGCCTCCTCAGTATGTTTCTCCCAAACATGTCCATACCATGTCCCCAGCATTGAGATTCCTGGGGAACCTGTGCTGAGGCTCTGGAGAGGTGGCAGCCATAGGAAGCCCCCACGTCTTCATCGCAGCCCCATGTCCTCAAAGTGTTATTGACCTGAACTGGGAGGGTACAGAGATGCTAGAGGATGGACATGGTCTGGAGTGCTTGCAGCTGATCAATTTAGCACGGATGTGGGGACAGGTTGTGCTGGGTCTATAGCCCTACCTCTGAGGGCTTACCCAGTTTCTCAAAACCCTCAGTCTGTGCTCCCATGCAGGATTTCTGACACCACTCACCTGCCCAGTCACCCTCCCCATCCCCCGCTACTTCCTGTCCCATGGCTGTTACCTACCAGCACACAGTATCCTAATCCTCACTTAATAGAAGGGGCAAAAAAGGACCCCAAACTCCCTGTCTCCTGCCTTCCCATCTGTGGAATGCCCTACCTCTGTCTCCACTTTTCATCTCCAGCCAGGGAACCTCTCACCCAAGGAAGCGAGGACAGGGATCCCAGCACAGGCTGGGGCATTGGACAGCAAGGGCCAGTTCTTTGCTAAGGGAGGGAGGATGAAGAACAAAAGTCCACACCCTGGTGAGGACAACTCTGAAAAGTGAAGAGCAATTGGTGTGATGGTTAATTTTACATGTCAAACTTGACTGGGTCACAGGATGCCCAGATATCTGGTTAAATATTATTTTGGGGAGTGTCTGTATGGAGGCTTCTAGGTGATATTATCATTTGAGTCAGAAACTGAGTCAAGCCCTTGCCAATGCGAGTAGGACCCATCCACCTGGTTCTTAGGCCTTTAGACACAGTCTAGAACTTACTCCCATCAGTTCTCTGGGCTCTCAAGCCTTTGTACTTGGACTGGAATGACATCAGCATCTTTTCTGCGTCTCCAGCTTGCAGAAGGAAGCTCAGGGGATTTTTCAGACCCCTTAATTATTATGTAAGTCAATTACTCACACTACACACACACACACACACACACACACATCCTGTTGGTTCTGTTTCTCTGGAAAAGTCTGACTAGTATGGTTGGCTGGCCACATGGAAAGAGCAGACTCTAAGCCAAGCTGACTTTTTAACCAGAGGAGTCAAGAGAGACAGAAGGGAAGACTTGGGAAGTGGAACCTGGGGCCATTTCCTGAGCATGCGCTACAAAGGTTTTTCACAGGGCTCCCAACCATGCTGTAGATGGAGACAGACCCGTGCAGGTCCTGGGCAGGATCGTGCACCACCTCCCCTGTTCACTTTCTCTTCTTTGGGATCATGGCCAATCCATCAATTCTACAATATTTACTGGAAACTGGATCCTTGGACCTTTGAAGGAGTTTGAGTGAGGAATGGCGACATTCTACAGCAACCATGGCCTGACATTGCCCCATAATTCCCTTGCATTGGCCCAGCAGATACATTTTCAAAGCATTAACAGGTTGATCCACTCTAGTCTCACCACCATTGGGAGGATGGATCTCTGTTCACCTCCCTTCCTAGCCTAATTCCAACCCAGCCACCACTCACAAGCCACTAACACTTTATGGGCTTAAACCTGCTCCCACTACGCAGCCAGGCTGGCCATGTCCTCAGGTTGACTCCCGATAGTTGGAGCTCATTTCTAGTCTCCCTGGGGCTGATACCTTATAGCAGTTTCTAGACCTACCTGTCTGATTTGAGAGCCCATGCCCTGATCTCGGGAATCTGTATTTGTTTTTCACTGCTCTTTGTCATGAGTCTTCCTGTTCTGCTCCTCTCCCCCTGTCATCCATCTGGACCAGCACCCACCATCATCCCTGGCACTGAATCCCACCACTCCACGTCACTGCTGGAAACTCTGCAATGTGTCATTGCATTGTGCTCTCCAACCCCATCCTGGGCTGTACTTGCCTGCTGGCTTCCAGGTCCTGGTCCCCCTAGCCCTCTCCAGTGGCCACTCCACCTTGCCCCCAGCCTCCCCATCCAGTCTGCACACTTCTCAAGGCCCTCCATCCAATATGGTGCCCCTTGGCCACCCAACTCCTTACTTAGCCTGTGACCCAACAGCTAGCATGCCCATCACCACCTCTGGTGAGGGGTGGGGAGGGAGGGAAAAGCCAGCAGAACAACAGGCTATTGACTACGAATTCCATTTCCCTTCCCACCCCTGGCTATTTAAACAGTTAGGAGACAGGCTTTGCTTGCTACATGTGTGTACACATATTAGCTGCGTGATCGCCTATCCTACTTATCCAAGGGAATTTGTTTCAAAGCTGCCTTTTGGAAACTCCTAAGTAGGATGTAATTCCGTGGATTTTATGTTCTGCTCACTGTCTGCCAAAGCAGTTTATTCCACAAACCCCTGGCATATGAGAAAAAAAGAAGATGCATGAAAAATGAGGCTACGCTCAGCTCAGACACCCCAGTGTTGTCCCAGGCCAGGCTTGGGAAGGGACTTCTCGCCCCCACAGGGTCTTTGCAAAGTCTCTTCATGTTTAAACTTCTACATTCTCAACTTCGATAACTTGGGGTTGTCAATATGAAAGAAACCATCTGGGAATGGCATTTAAAAGCAAATTGAATTTTCTTCCCCCCCAGCTGATACGACCTCGGTTCTGCTGGCCACAGGATGTAGTTTACTTCTCATCCGAAGCAGCCATTTGTCATGTGTCACGGGATCTGAAATAAAATTCCTTTGTGTAGGACAGTCTAATAAAGAGGTTCTGAATGCTAATAATTTACTTCTAAATGCCATTTATGCACTGTGTCTCTCGTACCTTCCATCTAAGGTATTGAAGCTGAAAGGTGTTCGAGGATTTTCTGCAGATCCTAAATATGTGTGCTGGAATAACATTTACATCAAACATCTGCCTCCTTTAGATTCCAGGCCAGGGACTCTGCTCAAGGGTGTTAATGGTATCAGAAAGCCATCCGCTTGGTGGGGAGAAACCTTAAATCCTTGGGACCCAGGATGGGGGAGGGTTTGTAATGGAGGAAGGAGGAAATAGGAAAGGGGCGCCTGGACATTCGACTCTCAACAAAGACACAGTGAGGGACTTCACGGGCCAGCTCTCTGCTCAGCAGTGGGACCACAAGCACAAACCCAGAGTTTCCTCCACCTGCGACACCCTCCTGGAATGTGGGGTGATGCACTTTAACAGACTGATTGACAGACAGAGACAGACATTCAACTTGGTTGGCAAGGTGTGTGCACCTCCTGCCCGGGCCATCCCCGTTCCCAGCAGGTATGGGAGGCCCTCCTCTGGCTCCCGTGTACCCTCTACCATGTTCCCTTTAGACAGACCCTCATCATTGCCTTTCATGTGGGTCCCCCACAGGTGGGGCAGTTCAGGGTCAAGGACTAATCTCTTCATCTCTATCCCCATCTAGCGAGCACATGTCTCACAGAGAGTGCCAGCATGTAGCTGCTGAGTAAGTCAAAGGCCCAATCCCTGCTCCCACGTTGCTCCTGGTCTTGTGCAGGAGACAGAAGCAAATAGAGAGTGACAGAGTAGGACAGTGTGCTCCTGTAGTCACCCTGGGCTGAGGATGCTGCTGGGGCAAGTGACCCGAAACCACAGTCCTCCAACAGTGAAGGTTCACATCTTATTCACGTTCATGACCAGCACAGGTCTACACCACTGCACTTCAGGACCAAGAGGGAAGGAACAGTCACCACTCTGGGCAAGCTGGTCCCATGCAAACAGAGAAAGTTCTGGAAGCATCTGCTCCAAAGTGATGTGGGTCACATTTTATTATCCCAAACACACCCCCTATCCCACTTGGCCAACAGGTAGCCAGGAAGTATCCTCTTCCCATGAGTGGCTTAGTCAGGAAGGACACCAGCACTGCACCACGGCATGGCCGCCTCAGACACCCTGACAGAAGAACTCAGCAGCCTTAGCCTCAGGCCAGAGAGTGTTAGAGCTGTTTCCAGAGACAGGGCACTAGAGCTAAGGGAAGTGGGGATGGGACGCTGCCATTCCAGTTGGAAGTAGATTTGGTTTAAAAGCCCAAAGTGAGGCCTCAGGTGAAAACTCTCCAAGCTGGGGCCTCCTCCCAGGGAAGCGTCCCCAGAAACCTGTGGAAGCCTGCAACATTTCCACATTTCCAGGAACGAAAGAAACAACTGGTGCTGAAGCTGAAGCACCAGAAACTCTGCCCACAAGCCAGGCAGAAGCTGAGGGACTCCCTGCATCTTCCCAGCCCAAGGAGGCAGCATTATTCAGGCTCTCCAGAGACATAACCAATAGGATATATAAATAGATGTAGATGCATGGAGAAGATTTACTAGGTGAATTGACTCATGTGGTTATGGAGGCTCACAAATCCCATGACAAGCCACCTACCCTAGGATGCTGGTAACATGGCTGAGATCAAGTCTGCAGGCCTCAGAACTTGAAAAGCCAATGATAGGACTCTCAGTCTATGGCCAAAGGTCCAAGAATCCAGGGATACTGGTGTAAGTCCTAGAGTCCAAAAGCCAGAGAGCCTGGAGTCTTCATGTCCAAGGGCAGGACGAGTCCCCATGCAGGAGAAAAGAAGAGATCCCCTCCTCTGCTTCTTTTGCTCTACCCAGGGCCCCAGCCAACTGGATGGTGCCCACCTACATGGACAGCAGATCCTCCCCACTCAGTCCACTGACACACACCCGTGTGGTCCTCACAGACCCACCCAGAAACAATGCTCTACCCACTCTCTAGGTAGAGCAGCCAAGTTGGTACTTAAAATGAGTCATCAAAGATGCCCCAGAGAGTGTGGCAGGACTTCTGACACCCTCAGAGGGGGTGCTCATATTCTGAGAGGCTCAGAGCCTTGACCCTGACATGGGGTCAGTAGGGAACAGTCACAGCTAGAACCAAGGAGACACAGGCTTTCTGAATGACCTGCCAGGGGCATGAGCTTGTACTGCAGGCCACTGAGGCAGCCCCACAGCAGTCACAAGTGGAAAGTCCAGTGGGAGATGGCCAGGGCAGTGTCTGTGCTGCCCCACAGCATGCTCTGTACCAGCGGACCCCTGGGCCACACCTGAATGGACTGGAGTTGAGCAGTGGACGCAAGGGCAGCCAAGCCTCAGAGGGGACTGTGGCCTGTAAGACCTGGGGGAAGAGGTGGGCTGAGCCCTCTCTTACCACAGAGCCTGGGAAGTCACAGGCCAGAGAGGAAAGGCCAAGTCAGAGCCCAACAGTGAGGCCTCAGGTGAAAGCTCTCCAATCTGGGGCCTCCTCCCAGGGAAGCGTCCCCATGAACCTGTGGAAGCCTGCAACATTTCCACATTTCCAGGAATGAAAGAAACAACTGCGAGCCACCACTAGCTCCCAAGATGAGGGAACACCTGCTAGTGGTTGGTAGAGAGAAGACTGGAGAGGACTGCAGGAGAAATGGACGCTGAGAGAGAGAGAGACAGAGAGATGGAGTGAGCCCAGGCAGAGTTCTGTCCTGTTCCAATCCAGAAGCAATGGGACAAAGACCTTTTTTTCCCAAACGAGTCTCTGTCCCTTACAACCAAAGCAGTCTGGCTTGAACGTGCCCCTGTCTTGGTCTGCTCAGGGTGCTGTGACCAAGTACCAGGCTGGGTGCTTACCAACAGAAACTTGCTGCTCCTGGCTCTGGAGGCTGGAAGTCCAAGTCCGAGGCTCCCCAGACTTTGCCTTTGTGCAGGCTGCTCTCCGGCTCAGCAATTTTCTCCTGTGTCCTCACGTGACAGAAGGGGACCCACTTTCTGGGGCCACTTTCATAAGCACACTTCACCCTCATGAACTGACCAGCCCAAAGCCCCACCTCCCAGCCTCATCACCTTGGGGGTTCGGATGCAGCACATGAATTTTGGGGACACAAATATTCAGTCAGTAGCATCCACCAAAAAGATGCAGTGGTGTGAAGCTCTCAGCAAGTGTCCCAGCAGCAGAAGAAGCCAAACATAGAGGTGAGAGCTGACTTGTGACATTTCCAGAATGGTCGAAACCAGTGAGGGAGAGACCTCTAAAAGAAGAACGGGAGCTTTGAAATACACACACACTTAGCTTCAGTCTAAGGACGCATCAGTTAGGAACGTTCCAGGGGACCATTCAGTTCCACTCTTGGGCCACCTCCTTGTTCAGGTCTCGTAGCCATGAAAAGCTGAGGGCAACCATGGAAATTCTGACATGAGCATTTTCCCCACATTATTGCTTATTTTTCCATTTCCCTCCTGTTATTGATTTGTGTCAATCCTTTACATTTTTCACAAGCTAGATAAAAGATTATCTCGGGGGTCTTCACAAAAGGAAGATTTGGGTTTATGAATGGATGCCACTCTGTTTTCTGTTTGACTTATTCAAGTCTGTCTTTATAAATTCCTCTGCTTGGGATCTGCAGTTTTGTAGTGTTGTTCTCCACCTAATTCTTGAGGTTATTTATTTGCAGATGTTACACATTCCAGTTAGTGGCTCCAAGGCTCTAGGTAACCTCCTGACGACCGCCCCTACGGACCTCCACAGCTTCCAGACCCCATGCTCCTGTGTTTACTCCAGCAGGTGATTTCCACTTTGACCAACATTCACTCCAGTGTTCATTGAGAAGAATATGGTGTTTAAATCACGGGTCTTATTTTTGCTTGCATTTGTGGAGAGCTCCCTAACAGTCCTGGGTCATGCCTGGTAAAGATGGCATTGGGTGTGAGAGTAGTCTTTAAGAATGTGTTGATATTTTATTTGTGACCTAAAGTCTGGACAGTTAGGTGAACACTTGACGTGCATGTGCTAGGGGTTTCTATTTCCTGTTTGTCCAGTTCCCTGCAGTATTTTAGGCATCTTCAGCCATGTTGATCCTGCTACTTGTCTCCTCCATCCAGATCTGCCCTTGGTTGTCTTGTCCATCTTTTGAGAAGTAAGTTCAAGTCTCCAAGTATGATATTTGTCTACATCTCCCATGGTGCTATCAAGTGTTGCTTTCTATATTTTCTAGTTTCTTTGTTATATGCATAATGGCCCAAGATTGTTATATATCATCTTAACAGGAATTTATGTTATTTTATATTAATCACAGTATCCCCATTTTTATTTTATTAGCCTTCCCTGATATCTATTTTCACATTTTCCTCTTTTGGCAGGGGGGTACCAGGGATTGAACCCAAGGGCACTCTCCACTGAGCCACATCCCCAGCCCTATTTTGTATTTTATTTAGAGACAGGGTCTCACTGAGTTGCTTAGGGCCTCACTAACTTGCTGAGGCTGGCTTTGAACTTGCAATCCTCCTGCCTCAGCCTCCTGAGCCGCTGGGATTACAGGCATATGCCACTGTGCCTGGGTACATTTTCCTCTTTGTTTTCAAGTTTTCTATTTGCCTCATACATGCATCTTGCTAGAAGACTGCATAGAACTGAATTTTTAAAAATTAAATTTGAGAAGAATGTTACTCATTCCAAAGTATTGTGGCTGCTGATAGATTTGGAGTTATTCTAACAATGATGTGTGTGTGTGTGTGTCTAGGTCTCTATACATAGTCTATTTAATATGTTTTTTTGGGGGTTTTTGTTTGTTCGTTTGTTTGTTTGTTTTTTAGCCATTTTCTGCATCTGGTGATTTGAGTTGACATCATCTGATTCCATTTTTTCTAATATTTTAAATGTATCCTCTAAGTTTCCATTTTTCTAGTGTTTGCCCTTCAAATTTTGTCACCAATCCTTTGCACACCTGTAACAATTTCTACAAATAATCAGTATCCCTGTTTCCCCCTAGATCAAACTAAGTAAACTAGCTGCCCATCCTCCCTGACCCAGGCCCCTCCACCGGCGTCTCGCATGGTATCATCTGAATTCTTGGTTCTGTATGGTTTTGACTTTTTACATATTTTTACAATAAGAAATAAATTTTTCTAATCTCTTTTCCCTTTATTACATCTTCCTCCTCAATTTTTCTTCTGGTATTTGGTTGCATGTAAGATCCTCAATTGTATGAGGCCCATCTCAATTTTATCCTGATAAATTTGGAAGAAAAGAATTATGTACTTTTACTATGTATGCATTGAGAGCTATTTGCAAGTGTTTTAAAATGATTTCGTGAAGGAAAATATATTACTTTTTCTATATCATCATTTAGAAATAAGTTTGGCTTTGTTTAACAAAAAACCCACAAAATAGTAGTTTAAAAATATAGAAATGTGAAATCAAAGTGTCAACTGGGAAATAATATACAGAAATGTGCTTTTCTCCCAAGTAAACAAAAGCTGAGAGGCAGTGAGCTCAAGGCTAGTGTGGTCACTGCATGGTTTCAGGAATTCAGCTTCTATCTGTTGCCTTACATGGTTTCTTTTCCCAAAGCCATCTCATGGTTCAATATGGCTGCTGGGACACCAGCCATTTCATATCCATCCAGGCAACAGGAAGAAGGAAAAGGAAGAAGGGCATCTTGCCCTTTCAAGGAGACTTACTAAAACACAATAATTCTATTTATAGTTATAGGCTATATCTAGCTGCAAAGGAAGCTAACAAATTCTTTTGTCATTTTGTTTTTTTCAACTGGGTGACTATGTGTATACATTAGGGCCCATCACAGTGAAATTTAAGAATAGCAGGAATCAATAGAAGATTCTAAAAGCTTCCAAGGGGAAAAGATCACATTAAAAATAAAAGGTCACATTCAGACATGTCCAAATCAGAATATCTACAGCAATACTGGAAATACATCGAAAGTCTGTGGGGACATGTTCTCAATTTAGAATTCTATATCCAAACGAACCCCCAAGAAGAAGGATTTACGTCTTTCACAGGAAGCTACTGAATGGCAAGTGTTCACCAAAATGAGGATGTAAACCAAAGAAAGACAGACAAGACACAGGACCCAGGAAACCAACCCAGAAAACAGGTGAAAAAAAAAATCCCAGGATAATAGCTGGTTGAATAGTTATTTGAACACATTGGAAAGATTTTTCAGTTCTGCAGGAGAATTTAAGAATGAAGTAGCAATGACGTGCTCCCGGGTACCTAAACCCAACAAATAACAATGACGGCCAGGATCAGCCCAGAGGGAAGAAGAACATGGTAATCAGAGCCCCCTAGACGGCCTAGCTGTGAAGGTCACGCACAGATCCCACTGACCAAAATGTCCAAAGGCAACTGTAACAAAAGCCGAGTTCTGCTCCCTGGAGGATGAGGAGGACTGCATAGGCATGTGGTGAGGGAGCAAAGGGCGTGGCTCCAATCTAACTCACTGTGATTGACACTGATAGTTTTTAAGGAGAAATCAAGAAATATGTACAAGAAGACTCAAAATGTAAAGGCAAATAGCAGATAAAATAGCTAAGAGTGGAGGGTGACCACTTTGGGCAGCAAAAACCCAGGATGGAGAGAGAGAGGGCGACAGGCCACTCTTTCAGTGGCCGTCTAAGCGATCCTAGGAGTTTGCCAAACAATAGAAAGCAAATACGTCTTTATATTAATGCCAGACAATTCAGGGTTACTTTTTCTTCATTGGCAGGAGGAGGAGAGGGGGAAACAGAATCACCAAATACATTAATTCTTCCAAAGAAGAATTGGAAGGCTGGTAAATGTTCTGAGTCCTTCTTTGCCTGATACGGCTTCATTTTACCCTCACACTTGAATGATAATTTATGTTCAAAGCCATTTCCCCTCAGAGCTTCGAAAATATTGCTCCATTATTTTCTTATATCCAATTTTGCTGATGAGGACTATGATATCAATCCAGCCCTCGTTCTTCTGTAGAGGGGGCTGGATTGGGTCAACCCCTGAGCCCCCAGCCCAAAAAAATATATGTCCAGGTTCTCAAGCTCAGTACCTAGGAGAGCAGCCCCATTTGGAAAGAGGGGGAGTGCAGACACATGAAGGGAAGGATCTGGAGGAAGGACCCACTGGACAGGCCCTCTATCCAAAGGCAGATGTCCTTACAAGAAGAGGAAGGACACACAAGCCCAGAGTGGTGGCACACACCTGTAATCCCAGCAGTTCAGGAGGCTGAGGCAGGAGGATCTCGAATTCAAAGCCAGCCTCAGCACAGGCAAGGTGCTAAGCAACTCAGTGAGACCCTGTCTCTAAATAAAATACAAAATAGGGCTGGGGATGTGGCTCAGTGGCCGAGTGCTCCTGAGTTTAACCCCTGGTTCTAAAAAAAAAAAATAGAGGAAGGACAGAAACACAGAGGAAAAGGCCAGGCAAGGACAGAGGTGGAGACTGGGGCCCAGCAGTCACAAGGCAAGGACCACCACAGACAGACATAGCCACCAGAGAGAGGGCAGTGACCAATATCCCCTCCCAGCCTCCAGGAGAAGCCAGCCCAGGGACACCTGGACTTCACTCTCTGGCATTCATAAAACAAATTTCTGTTGTTGGAACCACACTGTTACAACAGCCCCAGGAAATGAGAATACTATATAACTCCTGACCCCATCTAAGATTTTTAGGATTTTCCCTGGATTTCTGGTGTTCTAAAATCTCACTATGATTTATCTGTTTGTGATTGGTTAATTTTTCTGACCTTGCACAGAAAATTAAAATCTGAAAACTCTTGTCTTCCTTTGCTTCTGGAAACTTCTCTCCTATTAATTCTTAAGTGTGGCCTATCCCCCAGGATTTCTATTTTATCCTTTGGGTACTCCGTATCTGTGTGTCCCCTGTGCTGGCTAGTTTTGTTTTTTTTGTTTGTTTGTTTTTCATGTTTTCTAAGTCCTTATCATTGGTACTGAATTCCTGGAGAAATCCTTGCCTTGATCTCTTGGCCATTATTCTTTCTGCATCTATGCTTATTTTGCAATTCAGTTCATCAATTTTTAATATTTTTAATTTTCAACTAACAAATTTTTAATTTCCATGATCTCTAGCTGCTTCTTGTTACACAAATCCAGAGGTCTCCCTATCTTTTAGAGGATATTGATTTTTCTCATTGGTAGTCAGCTTTCTGTTACTGTAACAAATACCTGATACAACCAGTTTATAAAGAGAAAAGGTTTACCTTGGCTCACAGTTTTGGAGGTTTCAGTCCAAGTTGGTCCCCTTCCTTGGGGCCTGTGGTGAGGCAGCACATCAAGGCATCAGCTCACTTCACAGCCAGGAAACAAGGAGAGAAAGAGACCTGTCAGCACTTTCAAGGGCAAGTTCCCAACCAGATGACCTCCTACTAGGCTCCACCTCTTAATGTGCCCACTGCTTTCAACAGTGCCACCTGGGGACCAACAGTGCCACCTGGGGACCAAATGTCCTTTGGGGACATTTACTGTCCAAACTTCTTCTAAAGCCCCACCTGCTTGCTCTCCCTCTCCTGGAGGTAAATTCTCTCCTCTGTTGAGCTGGAGGCTTCTGCTCATGACATCAGCTCTCCTCAGACGTCTGGATTCTCTATTTCTCTTCTGTCTGTGGGTGAGCCCTGGTGAGTATGTCTGTCTGGTCTGCTTGGAGGGGAGCGTGCCTCTGGCAGGGTGGCCATAGCTGCCTCTGCTAAGGGCTGAGGAAGGGTGTGGCCAAGCCAGGCCCCTCCGTGAGTGACACTCCGGGAATTCCCAGTGCTTAGTGTCAAGCCACCCTCGTGCACCTGTCCCGGGTGCTACCCCTGATTTGAAGCAGAGGCCAAAGGATGAGTAGGGGCCACATGCCACTCCAGCTGTGATGCCCCAGTCGGTCACCCTGTCTGGTGTCCCCAAGAGCTCTCCTCTCAGCACCAGCCACCTCCACCTCAGGCCCCTTGGTGTGAAGCCCACTCTTGTGTTCTTGGTTGATCTGCCACCATCTGCTTTTCATCTGCCCTCCCCTGTTACAGTCCATCTCATGGCTTTTGAGCACAAATGAATACTTCATAAAAACCATTTCTGTGCTTCCATGGTTGTTGGAAGCACAACCATGGGGAGGTGGGAGGTGGTAGTGTTCTGAGAATATCATCTCTGGTGCCTTCTTTAGACCTTCATATTTCTAATCAAGAGCAAAATCCAGGGCGGATGCGGTGGCACACACCTATGATCCCAGCAGCTTGGGAGGCCGAGGCAGGAGGATAGCAAGTTCAAAGCCAGCCTCAGCAAAAGCGAGGCCCTAAGCAACTCAGTGAGACTCTGTCTCTAAATAAAATACAAAATAGGGCTGGGGATGTGGCTCAGTGGCCCAGTGCCCCTGAGTTCAATCCCTGGCATCAAAAAAAAAAAAAAAAAATAGCAAAACCAGAACTGTCCTCTGAGTCTGATGCTCACTACTGTTAACTGAGCGCTCCAGAGGTGCCAGGCAATGCGTGGAGCCCCTCCTGTCCATCTTGCCCAGGACTCACAGTGACCCCACAAGGGAGGCAACACAGTGGGGCTGCCCTTCAACAGTGGGGCAAACAAAGCCAGGCAGAGGCTTCCTGTCTCAATCACAGCAGCGCAGCTCAGGGGTAGAAGTGGAATCCAGTCTAGACACAGTTGACCTCGGAATCCAGCACCTGGCCAATCTACACGTTGCCTACAGTTATAGTCCCCATGTCACATGGCATTTCTAGGAATCACTTTGTTCAAAAAGATTATTATAGAGCCAGGGTTCTCACTAGGAGTGACTTTGTCCCTGTGAGGACACTTGACAATGTCTGGAGGCCTTTTTGGTGGGGACAAGGGGTGGGGGACAATGTGTGTGCAACTAGCATCGGTCTGCAGAAGCTGGGGTGTTGACAAACATCCCACAAAGCAGGGGAGTCTCACAACAATCGAGTCGTGCCAATCACTGGCAGCAGACACCAGGTGGACCATCTGAAACCTCTCCCTGCCCCAGGGGCCCTGGTGCAACTCCAGAGCACCCTCATCCATAATGTCAGTGGTACTGCAGAAGGGTGTCCCCAAAAGAGTACAGTGACCCAGGAAGTCACCACTGTCATGAAAAAACAGACTGCACATAATAGATGTGAGCCAGTCCCATCAGAGGACCCCAGAGGGACACCTTCTGCCCCAGAGCTTCCCAGCCTCACTGACTCTGGCCCCAGAGCACCCCTCAGCACCACATTCACATTGCCATGGGAACCCCGTGAGACTGGGGGTGCAGGCTGCCTGTGTTGGGTTTTCTCCCTTGGTGTTTTCCTTTCTTTCCATTTCAGATGGGCAGCCTTCCCTGGTGGGCTTCTTAGGCCAAGGGTCTCTGCCAGGGAGCCAGAAGTGGCAGCACCCAACAGGAAGGCCAGTTCTGAGGCACTGTGGTTGTGTGGCACATCTTCAGGGACCAGCTCCCCCCGCCCCAGGGAAGCCAGCAAAAGAACACAGGCCTCCCGGGTAGGGGCCCAGGGAAGCCCCTCCGGGACTCCGGGTTCTACACAGCTGTGTTCAGGGTAAGACTGCAGCTTATGGTCACACTCCCTCTGCCTGGACCCCCAAGGCAGTCACGCTGGGAATAGGAAGGTGAAGAAGGGCCCTGCGAGCAGAACAGGGCAGGGCCTGGGCCCAGCTCCTCCCCACCCTGTTACTGGAGTCCACTAGAGCTGCCACGTCTTCAGGGCCACCAAAGGCTGGCACAAAGTACTTCCCAGACATCCTGTGCCCTCTGATTCCCATGGATTCATTTACAAACACCTGTGTGTCCTCCCCCTTTCCATTCTGCCTGGAAAGCATGGCCTGGTCCCAGGCACAGGACAGCAGAGAGGGATGCGGGTGGAGGAAGGCCCCCACAAGAACCTGTCCTGGGCCCAGTGTGACCTGTCCATCACACAAAGGTCCTGAGGTGAACTTACCAAACTCATTCTCTGCCTGTTGATGAGAAACCAAGGCCAGGAAGAGAAGATCAGGCTAAAAAGTCCCCAGCCAGAGCCCCATCCATGAATCCCTGGTGTGGCCACACCACCCGACAAGCCCAGCCTCGACCTCAGGGCAGGGACCAGCCGGGAATGAAGTCAGCTTAGCAGACTGTTATTAGAAGTCAAATCCCATTTCCCTATTGACCTACAGGAACTTTTGGAGATCATTCATCTTCATTTCTGATTGATTTTCTGTCAATATTCTCCTGCCTTGCCCCCCACCCAACCTTTCCATCAGGTGGTTAATGAGCTGTAAACGCACATTTGGCTGCGGGAGGATGGTTTTCCAGCAGCCTGTGAAGGTGGGTCCATGTTGGGCCCCACAGACTTGCTGTCTGGGTGCATTTGGAGGTTGGTGTTTGTCCCCTCGGATTTCCCAGAACTGACAACTGAGGACAATCCCTCCCTTCCTGAAGGCAAAACAGCAACTACCCAACATGAAACTGTGCATTGAAAAGACCTCAGATCTCTGCCCTTCACTTCCTGCCCCTCAGTATCTGCTCCTCTGGGTTAGGGTTCCAGAAGTTTCCCTTCTGGAAGACACTGGAGTTAACTGGGACTGAGAAAAGAGACGGGGAAAGTTTGAAGGCAGCATTCATGCCGAAGGGGAGGCCTGGTTGGGGCTCCGCAGGGGTGCCCCGGGGTTGCCAGGGTCCTGGGGGCTTGGATGCGCCCCAAAATCGCGATGGGTGTAGACCGACTGGCTTCTGCCATCTGCTCCGTTAGCCCTGGGTGTCCCATGAGAGCTCTCTTGGTGGGCTCTCAGTGTTTTCATCCATCCAATGGAGTAAATCATTCCTTTCCTGCTACCTCTCGGGACACAAGGTTTGGGAAAAGCAGAGGTCAGGGGGCCCCTCTGGCCTCCACTCCCGGGACCGGGATCTGTCCTCCTCACTGCCAAGGCCCAGGAGCGTCTCTGCAGCCCCGCCCGCACGTTAACACGCAGGGAAAACTTCAAGGAAAACATACAGCTGATAAAAATTTAATGCTATATGTAACAAAGCAGAATGAATATTTAATCCGTGCTTTTATGCGAAGCCACATAACCAAGCAGCCCCACGCGGTGGCCCCTCCCTGCGCCCCGCGCCCGGCAGCGAAGCAGTTAAGCTGCTGGCAACAAGCAGCTCCTAATAAACACTCGGCTAATTCTGTAGGAAAAGCACTAATTAGAAAAGCAATAATAATCGGTGTAATTGCTCTAAATTACCCTCCTAACAGAGAACTGCGCTCCGAGCCGGGAACGCAGCTGCCGCCGCCCAGCCCGCGCCCCGCAGCCGCAGTCCGCGCTCTGCTGCCCCCTGGCGGCCCCCGCGCGCAGCGCCGGCCTGGCCGCGAGGAACCGCGCGCGAACCCCGGCGCTCGGGCGCCCCCTGGTGCCCGCACCGCCGCACGGACGCGAGGACCTGAGAACCCAAGGAGGATGGCTCGCAGGACCGCCCCACACTCCCACCCCCGCCCTGGGCCTCTTTCCTCCGGACCGCACACGAGGGACCAGCATCACATTGGGTGGCCCCAAGGAAGCCGGGTCCACCCTATACGATGTTGGATTTATAATGCAATAAAATGAACCTCAAAAGAGTTTCCGGGATTCGGGAGGGATTTGGGGGACTAATTCGAGAATGAGGGGGAAAGGCAAGGCTAAAGAATGAGGGCCTTCCTCCAAAACCAGGAGGCGAAGACTGTGGGGGAGATGGAATGCTCCAGGGAGCGGGCCAGGCCGGCACCCCAGAGCCCAACAGGCATAAGCAGCAACGTCCCCAGGTCTGCTTTTGATTGTACCTGAAATTAACAAGGAGGTGCTGTGATGTTCTGGTGGATTTAGGAAGCACTGAGAGGGTCACCCACGAGATCTGTCCATCCCTGTCCAAAGCACTGCTATGGTAGCCATAGTCTTCAGGCCAAGTTGGCCCTCAGCCGATGTTGTGCTACCCTCCGCAGGTGACACCACAGTCGTTGACCTAGTCTTCAGCATCTGCTCAGCCACAGGCCTTAGACACACATGTGCGCACATGCCCTGCTTCTCAAGCGAAGGCCCATTGAGGCACAATACACCTGACACCCCAGTGGCCATGCAATGCAATGCCTGATGGCCCAAGGCCCAGGACAGGCCCACCCCAACCTGGGGGCAGAGTACGCCTTCAGGATGGGCAGCCAGCTGCAAAACTGTGACCAAAGGGGCCAGCAAGAACCAGAGGAGGGTCTGCTGACATGTCGGTGCCAGGGGAAAGGCCTCCAGAGGAGGTGGGTCTCAGCCCTGGGAACCGCTGCTGGAGGTTTACGGTGAGGACCTGGGATGCAGAAGGTTCCTAGCATCCTCCATCCACACGGCGAGGGGAACGGGCAGGGCACCCGAAGAAAACCAAGATGCTGCTCCCCATGGGCCAGCCCTCACATGGCCATGCCCCCAACTCCAGAGCAATCCCCCTCTTCCACCTAAAGCAAGTCGAAGGGAGAGAGTGAAGGGGACCGCCACCCCACACAAGGCCCTGTGCTTTCCACACCAGGGTCCAGAAACCACACCTCCTTCTCCCCCTGCCCCCACCCCGTGTCCCCCTCACCAGCCACATCAAGTCCTTAGGGTTTTCTCCCTCCCACCCTCTGTCCTGGAGCCCGGGACCTGAAAGCACTTCCGTTCTAAAGGAAGCCTGAAAGTCAAGGACGCATTCCATGGGACTTGGGCCAGACCTGCGCTCCTCACAGCCTCTCCTGGAGGTTAAGGCTTCTGGCAAGAAAACATCCCCAAGCTAGAGGAACATGTGGATGGCGAGACTCATGCCTTCCCCTCCCGCAAGTCTCCTCTGTAACTGCACGGTGACCTCAGAATATGCCCACACAGAGGTGGGGGCATGTCCAGGTAGACTTGGAACCCTGGACGCCATCTCACATCTGGACCATTGCAGTAGCTACTACTTGTCCTCCCAGCCTCCACCCATGTCCTCACTTCTAGTCCCTCCTCCACAGAGCAGCCAGAGTGACCTGGTAATCATGAGTCAAATCGTGTCACTCGCTGGTCAGAACACCATGGCTCATCTCACCCAGAGATACAGCCAAAGCCCTTCCGGTTGCTCCCAGGACCTTGCCCACTCCACCCAGCCTCAAACTCCACCCAGGCTCCTTTTGTTCCAGCCACGTGGTCCATAGATACTCACAGACACCAAGCCCAGTCCTCCCAGGACCCGTTCCTCTGCGGCAGACATCCACACAGCCACCTGCACTGCAGCTTGGAGGTCCCTGCTCCAGCGCCCCTCCTCTGAGAGGCCTCCAGCCACCCCCAACAGCCGTGGGTCCATCCGCTTACGCATCTGTTTCTTCTCAGGGAACTCTGGCACTGGCAGAGACCATCTCAGATTCTTTGCATCTCCCCACTGGCCTGGAGGCTCCATAGAAGCAGGCGTTTCCCTTTGCTTACTGATGCAGCCCCGTCTGCACCTGTATTTGTCACCTGATGTGAGTTCAGTAAATGCTAAATTAAATAAATGGTCATAAAACCACACCAAAAAATGTATGGTGGAATTTCAAGCAGTGCATGTTTTTCAGATGGAAGTGACTGACAAAGGATCAGGCACAAAGTGGGTGCTGGAAACTACCTGGGGAATGGCAGGCGCTCTCAGTGGCCTCTGCAAGCAGCCCTTATGGCAGTCCCCTTACCGGGAAACCACACAAAGTGCAATCGCCATTATGTCGTTGTTGGATTGTCTGGTTGGGTTTGTGGCTCTGGGTGTCCCCTGGGGCACTGGGGTCTTCTCCACCTTCAAGGTTCACTGAGAACATGCCACTACACCATCCTTCTCCTGATGGTTTCCCTCACTTTAGGTCCCCACCCCCAATTGTTTCTGGCCCAGCCAAATGGAAAAATTAATTCCCAACTAATTTGTCCTGAATTTGGTGACCCTTGTCAGGTTGCAAAGGGACTGCCCCTCCGGAGCAAGAAGGGCTTCCCACCCACGTGTGGCCAACATTTGACACTGCCTCTATGCGGAGGGAGACAAAGGCACCCGGCCCGACCATTGTCTCTGCTCCCAGTTCCAGCGCATGCAGGCACAAAGGCCGGATGAATTCTTCATGAGGCCCTGAAAGGTATGAACGGCTCCTCCAGGGCCCTCCTCTGACCACAGGTGGGTCCTTGAGTAGGGGAGAGAGGCATTATCTTCTCAAGGGTGGCTTCCTGGCTGGAGTCTTCAAAGAAGACTCCCTGCCCAGCTCCCACCTCCCTCTGGTGGCGACGCCCATCTTGCAGATTAGCGGACACCAGAAGCCCAGTGCCAGGGCAAGGCCAGGTGCCCCAGATTCCAGCCACTCCCTTCTCCACACCAGCACCTGCTGCTCAGCAAGGCCTCAGGAAGCGTGGGCTGACCCTTCCTTACTCCAGAAGGGGTCTCCAGGAGGAGATCCACTCCTCCGTCTGTGATGGACGGGCCTGGGAAGGAGCGCTCTCGCCCTGCTTCCTCTCCATCCTTCCCTCCCAGAGTCGCGATGAACGTGGCGCCCTCTGCTGGTGGGCCCTCCTGTGCAGTGCGCGGGCTGCAGAGTTCCCACGCAGGCCTGACTCCCAGAAGGTCCAAACCGCTGTCCCCCACTCTCAAATCCCTGCCTCCTCCAAGAAGCCCTCAGAAGGAAAAGGCATCAGTCTCCTGGCCAAGCCTCTTCTCCAATGATAAGCGGAAGGGTGGGAGGAAGACAGGCCTGGGGGAGGGACTGAGATTTGAGTTAATGAGCTATGTATTTTCCTCTCCCTATAATCCACGGTATTTGATGCAGCAGCCAATTTAACTTAGCAATGGGATAATTTGTCATGAGGTTGTTAGCATGCGGAGGCAGGGATGGGCTGCAAAAGGGTGGGCAAGGGCAGGCCAAACAAACCTAGAAATCCTCCCCAGGGGGAGGCAGATTCCATTGCCAGAGGCCCAGGGGAGGAGTAGGGCCCAGGGTTCCTCAGCAAAAAAGCCAGGACAGGACCAAGGAGGAAGGGGAGAGCCCAACACAACATGACAGAGCCCTGGACCAGGTATAAGGGAGTCACAGCAACCCCACAGGACAAAGGAGAGGGTAATTTCCAGAGCTTGAGACCCCATGCTTCCCACACATGCTTCTATGGTTGGATTGGTTGAATCAGATGCATGATCAATGAGTGAGCGCCACCCAAATCCTCCATGCCTCCCAGAATGTGGCAGAACAGCACATCTGGGCTCATATGGACATGTCAGATGATCCTTCGAAGGCCATTCACTGCAGACAAGTTGGGTGGCCCTACGTTCTGGTTGGCCTGGAGAGCTGTCCCAGGCTTTGCCTATTGTTGCAGAGTAATTGTTATCAAAGCTCCCTTTCACTCACAAGATCATCTGGTGTGGACATTAGTATGGTCACCCTGAAGAAGAGGAACCTGAGGCTGAGATGCAGTCACTGCCCACAGCTAGGCCCACAGATAGGCTCGCACCTACATCTCCTGACAGCCTGTTGTTTTTGTTTTGTTTTTTGTTTGTTTTTGTTTTCTGCTAAATTAAACCAATACCAAGCACTAGCCACAAGACTAGACCCCACCTGTCCAAGGCACCTCCTCCTCCAGGAAGCCCTCTGTCCAAGGCAGCTTGAAGGGACCTGCACTAACCTTGCTTCTCCACCAGAACGAGGCAGGGTGGAGAGAAGCATGAGTGGGGAGAAGCATAGAAGAGAGGCTAGCTGGGTCCTGGAGGAATCTGGGATCAGCTCTGCACTGTTCTCCCCTGAGCACTAGAGCCCCTGCTGAGAGATGAAAAGCCAACTGTTTGGATGGGACTAGAATCCACATGTTAGCCATTTGCATTCCCCGGTCCCAGGCAGGGGGAAGGTCAAGCTGTCAGAGGGCCCAGAGCCTGATGGCTGCTATTCTTCAGCTTGTGACCACCCTCTCTCTGGACCCTCTGCCATCTGACCACCCATTTTTCTGACTTGCCAGGCTTCCTGGGAAGCAACATCAGACACCAGGCAGGGTGGTATATTCTCTGGGCCCAACCCTCTCAGGAGGCATGGAGAACCCCTCCTTCAACACCCAGCTTTCCAACTTCTACAAGGGCCTCCACCTGTGAGGACTGCCTGAGCCTGCCTCCTGCAAGCTGAGTGGCCAGCCATTGTCCACTCCCTGGGATGCAGCACCACCTAGTGGCAGCCTGCAGCCTGGCAGCGCCGCTTGTGAAATTTCAGGGCAAAAGCAAGTCTTTACTCAACCACATGAGAGGCAGTATCCCTTGGGGTTGGGCAGAAGATCACAAAGACAGACAGACCAATCAACCCCTCAACCACGCTCCCCACACCTGAAAGTGCCTGTCTTCCCGAGGGAACCCGAGTCTAACATAGCACAATAGAAGCAGTTTACTGGTACAACCTTCTAAATCAGATCATCCAGGGTCCAAATCCTGGCTCTGCCCCTTTCTAGCCGAGCTGTCCCATGAGCCTCAGATTCATCCTTTGTAACATGGGAATAATTCAAAGTGTCTGTCTCAAATGGATATTGTGAAGATGAACTAGTTTAAAGTACTGAAAATACTTAGCACACTGCTTGGCAGACAGTAAATGATTTTTAATGCAAGATATTATTCATGAAATGATAAAGTGATTAATTCAGGCAAGTGTGGTAAGAGTTCAGGAAAAGGCCAACCCTACTATGTATTAGAATTATGATGGAGAGGGTGTCGGAAGAACCAGTAGGCTCCGCGGGAAATGCAGGATCTGTGACCATGAGCAAATCAACAACCCTCTGTTGGCTTCCTATATAAATGGAGGCAAAACGAAGTCCTCCCTTAGACCCCTTGGAGCAACAACTTTCAGCAAGAACGCGTACGAGAACCTACAATGTGCCAGGCTTTGGGAATTCAGAGATGAACAGATAGTCAGTGATCTTGAAATCACTAGCTTACATCACGGAGAGAAGAGGTGGTAGGCTTCTGATCCCCACACCCAATCCAGGTGAGAATGAGGGCCGTTTGTTAGTTCTGTATCCCCAGCAGACAAAGTCTCCTGGATCCCAGAGAACTGATGATGTAGCTCAGTGATAGAGCACTTAATGAGCATGGATGAGGTCCTAGGTTCAATCCCCAGCACTGCCCCCCCTCAAAAAAAAAACAAACCCTCAAGAACCTCACTCACCCTGCAAAAGGGCACAGCCCTGCAGGAATCAGATGGCAGATCACAATCAGGTTGCAGGCCCATCTCGGGCCACTTGGGCTGCAAGGCCTCCCTAGCTTCATTCCCGCCCCTTCCCACCATGGTCCAAAACTGGACATGTCTGGATACCAGGTTCATGAGACCAAGGCCCTGCCATCTGACTCCCCAATGGGGCCAGCATGGTGTCAATGCCCAGCATGTAGCAATGTCCAAAGTGTCTGTTGAGGACTAGGGATGTAGCTCAGTGGTGGAGAGTGTCTGGGCAAGGCCCTGGTTCAATCTCCAGCACTAAAAAAAGAGGCTTGCCAAGTGAATGGATGAACAAATTAAATTTTTAAAAAATAATCCACTGCAGGACCCTTCTTCTTTGACCAGACAGCATTACGCATGAGACCCTTCAGACTATTCCATCCCTCACAGTCTCCATCTAGAAGGTAAAGTACACTCAGAACCTGTTGTCCTTTTTGTGCCCCGGGTTAAATAAGCTCCTTGATGGCAAGAATTTTGTTGTTGTTGTTCCCAGAATTCACAAATCATGGGTTTATCACAATAGCAGTCTCATCCCTGGATCCCATGCTACGTTTATTTTGCAAAGACCTCTGGTCATAAGAAGCTTGTGTCACAAGACAATAAGATTCATGATTCTTTGAGTCAGGGGCCTCTCCCCTCATGTACTGACCTCCACATAAAATCATGGGAGTAAGTCAAGAGGCAAAAGAACTAGAAATTTTAGAATGCTCATCAGAAACTAACAATACAAAATCAAAGGCAGGATTTACGTTCAATTTGCTTTATATTCAGGTGTAGTGTGGTAGAAAACACACTTCCTATTAATACACAGGGCAAAAATGAGCATGCTTTCATTATGCCATGAAATAATGACAAGATTAAAAATTTCAAGAAAGAACTAAAAAAAAATAGTGCAAAACTTGAAAAATAACATTTCTAGAACTGACAGATACAGTACCCCAATTAGGAATTTAAGGGATAGCTTAACCAATGATTAGACAAAAGTGGAAAAAAATAGTAAAACAAAACAAAGGTCACCCCAAAAAAATCAGAATAAATCATGAAGAGACAAAGGAAATGGAAACTACATAGGAATGTAAGAGGGCTACAAAGAGAAAGCCAAACATGGATACAATTCAAAGCCCTGAGAAATGAGAACGAAGCTCAAGCAATCTTTGAAGAAGAAATGGTTGAAACTTTTGCAAAATCAATGAAGGAGCTAAAGCTCCTTCAAAGTAAAACTGGTGAAAAACAAACACATGGATGAAATATTAAAAAGCTGCCAGAAGGACAAAGAAGGTCACTGTTAACAAATTGTAAGAAAAAGAGGGAAGCCAGAAGGAAATGGAAAAGTATCTTTTAAGTGCCAAAAGAAAATAACTGCTAACCTAGAATTCTATACCTAGCAAAAATATCCCTCCAGAATGAAAGGGAAATAAAAATATATTCAAACATAAAAGCTGAGAGAATTTCATCAAAGCAGACCCATATGAAGGGAAATATGGAAGAGTGTTTTTTTAGGCAAGAGGAAAATTGCATCAGATAGAAGCTCTGAAATTCAGGAAGAAATGGAAGAACAACAAAAATGGCAGATGTAAACAAGTGTTGGTTGTATAAAACAACAATGATGATGTCTGTGTTTAAGAAATAGAATAAAATAGATGGCAACAACAGCATATGTCAGAAGAGGAATATATTAACATTCTTATATAAAAATGCTTGTTGGGGATTTCTGCCTCTATCTGAGAGTAGCAGGGGCCAAATTTACTCCCCTGCCTGAGACAATTTAAATAGCATACAAAAAATATGAACCAATGGTTTTCAAGGCATTAGACATCAGACAGTAAAAGACAGTAACCCCTGAGAGATGGAAACAAATGAGATAAGCCCTCTGATGGCCCTGGCTTACTGCTTTGAGAGAGTTCCCAGGCTGCAGTGCCAAGGAGGGAAGTCCAGGAAGGGCAGAAGTGTTCTACCTGAGATCCAGGGACATGCCAGCCAGCTAGAACTTAAAGGGTAGAGTGCCAGGAAGCAGAGGTTGATGGAGAAAGAACTCCATGGATCAGCAAATGACTTCCCTGTGAAAATTCAGCATGATACAGTTAAATACACGTACCCAAGGAAACTACCCAAACTTGGTTGGGGCAGAGGAATCTGAGAAGATAAGGATAAAGAATGCTTTTTTTCACCAGTTGGAATGAAAATGTTATAATTCATGGAACATTTGGATAGAGCACTCAGCAGGACCTTGCCTCAGGAGTGAAGAATATTTCGCCCTAAATGAAATGGTGTCCTAGTTCTACCTGACAAATCTTAGAGGCAAATTCAAAAAAAATCAACCCATTTCCAATTAATCCAACTGCATGACATACAGTTCAGTATTTTTAGGAATACAAATTACATAGCATGTAAAATGTAAAATTCACAATGTCTGGCATTTAATCAAAGTTTACCAGGCATGCAAAGAAGCAAAAAAAAAAAAAAAAAAAAAAGAAAAAAAAGAACCACTAAAGTTGAAGAAAACCAAAAATTGGAAACTGACCCAAAAATGCCATAAACAATCACTATAATTGTATAGTGGATGAAAACTTGAGAAGATACATGGAAGACATTTTAAAAGGGTAACATTGAATTTCTAGAGATGAAAATGTACCTGATTTCCCAGAGATGAATACAATAGATGAGAAGATGAGAAGTCACTGAATTGGATTAAGGACAGATGAGGCTGTGTGGGAGAAAGGATAAGTAAATGTGAAGCTCTAGCAGTGAAACCTGCAGAGAGAAAAGAACTCAAGGGAAACAGGAGAGAATCAGTGAGACATTAGACAACTTCAAGAAAGCTAATAGTTGAGTATTTGGATTCCCCAAAGTGGCCCGGAGAAGGCGATGCAACAATTGTGCATGTTGGCTGTGGTGGTAGTTACACAAATCTACACGGACCAAAAAGTTTTGTGGGACCACAGAATGCATCTTCTTACAGCTGTAGGACTGAAGTCCTCTTTTTTTCCCTCTTTTCAGTATGCATAGGTTGCCCACCATTCCTGCCACATGGCCCTCTCCATAGATGCTCACATGTGACTTTTTGCTTCTTCAAGACTAGCAGGCACACACAGAAAGTAACTATGTGATATGATAGCTGGTTAATCTGCTTCACCAAGGTAACCATTTTACTACCTATTTGTGTCCCATGTAACATCATGTTGTACCACCACAGCCAACATGCACAATCATGTTGTAAACTCCAATACACACCCATAAAAGACATTTAAAAAATAAAATATTAGCAGGAAAGTCTTTCTCTTCAGCTGGCTAAGAGAGAACCCCACATGAAGAGAATGAGTTGTGAATGAGGCATCCATCATCGCCACCATATTTCATTACTCAACTTATAGAGACAAGTCACAGGCTCCACACACACTCAAGGGAAGGGGACTGTGCATGGGTATCAATGACCAGAGTGTGGCAGCCACATTATGCCAAATAGGAGTGATTGAGGATCTATCTGTGGGGACAAGAGACTAAGGGTACTGTAGGGAATCAAAACTTATAAGCTACAGGTGTTCTTGCAAACAAGACACCTTGTAGTCCTTGGTGGAATCTGCCTGCAAACAGGATTTTCTACCAAGAGAGAAATCAGGAGTTTTAACTACAGGTGCTCTTACAAACTAAGGACTTTGTAGTTCTTGGTGGAATTTGCCTGCAAACAGGATTTTCTGCCAAGAGGTCAGAAACAGATAGAACATTGCTTGCAAACAAGAATGTTTCTCCGGCCCTGAGAAAGGACAGAGCTCGAAATGTTTGAGTCTAGGTTAGATTAAGAAACAGTTCAAGCCGGGCGTGGTGGCGCACACCTGTAATCCAAGCGACTTGGGAGGCTGAGTCAGGAGGATCGCGAGTTCAAAGCCAGCCTCAGCAACTTAGCAAGGCCCTAAGCAACTCAGTGAGACCCTGCCTCTAAATAAAATACAAAATAGGGCTGGGAATGTGGCTCAGTGACCGAGTGTCCCTGAGTTCAATCCTTGGTTCCAAAAAAACAAAGAAACAGTTCAAGGAGTGGTTATCTGGCTGTTGCACATTGGCCCTAGCCGTTGCTGTTGGTGATTTGCCTGCTTTGCCTGGGAATTCATTGCTGTTGGCTTTTTGCCTTCTTTGTCTGTAGGGGTATAAAAGGCTAAAAATATATGTAACAGGGAGATGGAAGAAAGAGGATAATGGAGAATAAAATCATCATTGCATGCTGACCTGTGTCGGAGATCCCCTTTCCTCCCTTCTTCTCCTCCCTTCCCATATTTCTCTACAGTACTGATTAGCTTTTAATTTTTTTAGATTAACTATGCTTGTTAACGTTTCTAGAGTAACCTCTAAACTGACAGAATTGAGGTGCATAATTTCAAATAAACAGTGGTGGAGAGGGCTGGGGATATAGCTCAGTTGGTAGCATGCTTACCGTGCATGCACGAGGCCCTGGGTTCAATCCCCAGCACCGCAAAAGAAAAAAAAAATGGCAGGGGAGAACAGGAGTCCACCACACAAAAGAAAACAGAGAAAATTGGGCCAGTAAAAAAAATCAAAATAAAGTAATATAAATAAATCCAAATTTATCAGTGGTCACAAAAAGCGAGCAGATTAACTTCCCAGGTAAAAGATAAACTTGGCACAACTGAAATTTTAAATAGCCTAGCTATGTAAAAGAATTAATATCAGAAGAATTCATGCACTATGATTCCATTTGAATAAATTTCAAAAACATTCAAAACTAAATAATATATTGGTTTTGATACAAACATTATTTGATAAAGGGAAACAAAATAAGCATAAAATTTGGACAGAAAGTTCAAGAATTTTCCATTATTAAAGTGGGAATTTGGTACCATTTTGAACTAAGTAATAATAAATGCAATATATAAAATAATTTCTTAAGCTCGATGCACAGAAGATATAAATTCATTGTGTACTTATTATTCATCTTTTTAAAATATATTTTATTTGTTCTAATTAGTTATATTCTTCATATCTTTTACATGTATAGGTATATAATATTCCTTTAAATATATTTAAAGTTTAATAAATATTTCACATTTACTGAAAACCTGACAGTTTACTGTTTTCTTGACTCAGAGAAAAAGTACAATGAATGGAACCATGAGCAGAGCCTCCCTGCCTCCCCATACCCCTCCCAGGATGGCCATGAACTTCACAAACACCAGCTCAGAGACAGGGGTAGGATGGGGGAGTTGCTGCAAGGGGGGACATCTTCTGAGCTGCACACGGCTCTGCCTCTATTCGCAGCCTGGCCACGGTCTCTCAGCTATTCTATCCCCACTTAAGTCAGAAGTTCCTCCCTCCCTCCCAAGCACACTCTCATCACACCTTCTGTCCAGACTAGACCTGGGCTCACTTGATTTACGACTAGACTCTCACATAGCCTCCTAAGGAGGCTCAGAGGAAGCCAAGAGTGGAAAGAAAGGACCTGATTAGGCCTTTCCTTCCAGAATTGGGCCAGAACTATTATCACCCACTTGCAAGAGAAGACAGAGGTACCTAGATTCCAGAACCTCCTTCACTCCCTTCCCTAGGATTTGTCCAGAAGGGAAGTGGGCCCAGGGTTTTCCCTATTGCCCAAAGGATGTGATGCACCCCAGTACCACCAGGTGGCCCTGAGGAGTCAGCCACTGTCAGTAGAGACAACCCAGGCCAGCCCCAGTCTTCTGGAGGCCCCAGACTTCTTTGAGAATCCCATAAAAAGTTCTGACCTTCTCCCCAGAAAAATGCCCAGCACATGCCCTCCCCACTGAACACACCCCGGGATGCCCTAGGATTTCTTATAACAGCCTAGGAAAGCAGCCCTGGCCTCAGCCACCCCTTCACCATCCGGATGCTAAGGGAGACCCTGGTGCTTAGACCCTGCCTGTGCCCACCCTGGGGAAACGGGCAAGAAGCTTCACCAACGGAGTCTAAAGAAAGAGTAGCCTGTTTTAAGAAAGAGGCTTATAAAAGCAGGAGCGACTTCATGACCTGGGGAATATGTAGACTAATTGTCTGGAATCCCCATACCTGGAATAATTTTAGAAAACCAGTAACCAATGTTTCTTTTCCTATCATGGTCCTACTATGACCACAAGTCAGGGTACAGAGAGTGAGGGAGGAGGAGGGCAGAGCTTGGGACCCGGAGAGACCACGCCCTTCTCTGCACCCTGGGAGCTGCTTGGGGGTCTCAGAGAGGTCACACACTTAGGAGAAAAGGCATCTGTTCTCAATGGACACCCTCCCACCCCAGGGCAGCTGGTCACCCAACAAGATTGTAAACTGACCAAGAATGCAGAAGAATATCAAATGCTGGAAGGATCATGGAATGGCAAACGTGCAATACAACCAGAAGAAACACAAGTCTGCACCCACCCTGCCTTCCAGCACCTTCCGTGTCAGTCAGTTAGACCCAGAGGTCAGTCTTCCAGGAAGTGTGCCTTGAGTGCTGGACTCAGGAAGGGGGAGTGTGCTGATGGTGAAGACCCGCCCCATCCTTCTAGAACTTGCAGCCAACAGAGAGGCCTGACCCTACGCTCTGCAGGTGGTGTGAGGGAAACTTCCCTTCCAGCCAGAGTGTCAGTGAAAGCGTCACAGACAGCCTGGGACTTGAGGAGATGGCATCTCTGAAGGACGATGGGTGGCATCCCCTCAGCAATGGCATGGGGACTGGCCATATGAACTGCAGGCAGCAAGACAGCATGTAGAACGTTCTCCACATGGCCAGCCCTTGGGGTGTCTTCCCACCAAGGAATCTTGATTTCCTTGTTCATCTTCCATGTACCCCTCTCCCCAGCCAGCAGAACCCCTCACTTCACACCCCTCTGTCCTAGAACATGGGAAGACACCTGAGCACTGCCATACCAAGTTCATCCCACACATGCTTCATGTGGGTTTCCAGGTGTTCTGTGTGATCCAAGGTCCTGCTGGAGCCCCGGGAGGTACCACAGAGAAAGAACAACAAAGTGTTGCCCTCGTCCACACAGGTAAGAGCTTCTCCGAGTGAGATCCCTGTTCCTGCCTCCTCGCCGGCTCCCACTTTCCTCCATTCATTACCAGTCCTCTTGGAACACATCTCTCATAAATGGACCCAAAAGCCAAGAGTGGTCCTACGAATGCAGCACAGTGGGCTGGCAGCTCCTCTTGTTCCCTCATCCCAGTCTTGGTGAACGTGGCCTAGAAGGGTAGGAACTAGATCTTGACTTAAACATTTATCATAAACACTCAGACCACCAGAGTTAGGAAGGCTCATATTTTCACTTTGAGTAGCAGAACCTCAACTCTGACGAGCTTCAGCACAAATGGAAAATGTTTATAGGAGACTAAGCGCTGGGATGCACTTGGCCACAGGCAACAGGCCTCACCTTCCAGTCTCCCTATCTCATCCAGGGCACCCCTCGGCTCCTCTCTCTGCAGATGGTTTCTCCAGGCTATGAGGCATCTAGTATCTTCTGAGTTTGGGATGTTACTGGTTGGCCTTAGGCAGGACAGATGTCTCTCATAACTAGTCCCCGTCCCAATGTGCAGGAAAGGGACAGTTGGGTGGGTCCAGCCCAGGTGAGGAGCTCACCCCTGGGTCTATCAGTTGTCAGCTGAGATTAGAGGAGACAACAGTTCCTACCTTATGGGTGAGTTGAAAAGTAATTGAGAAGATGACAAACTGGTGTCCCAAAGAAGTCATTGGAGATCTAGTCCAACCTGTAATTTTTCAGGGGAGAAAGGTACAAATGAGGGTGGTGTCTTGCAGCGTGAATTCATGATTAAATTCAAGGAAGTCTGTAGCATGTGGCTAGGTCATCTGTCAACCAGATTTCTAGCAAATTAAGAGGACACATGCCAAGCTCACACTTATCCACGACAAACAACTCGTGTGATAAATGTACGTGGTGGCAACTGTCATTTTTCCAAAGCCATAACATGATCCTGCCATGACTTTACCCAGCCAGGAAAAGAGGAATTTTTGGCAGATCCAATCCAGGATAAGCAAAGATTCTCATGAGGCATTCAAACAATTGCATTTGAACTTGTGTGTGGGGCCGGGTGGGGGGTGGGGGTGTGCTGGGGATTGAACCCAGGGCCTTGTGCATGCAAGGCAAGCACTCCACTGACTGAGCTCTATCCCCAGCCCTTAATTCTTCTTGATAGAAACACTTTCTGAATGAATTGTACACAGTTCTGCCTTTCTTAAAGAAATGGCACTGAACAGATTTCAGACATTTCTTCACATTTGAGGGTCATTTGTTTATTCTGTGATTGTTTACAGGGTGACAGCTTTGTGCCAGGCCCACTTCTGGGAACTGGGGATGGAAACATCCAAGACAGACAGGATTGCTGTCTGACAATCTAGTGAAAAAAAACTCTAAAAGACAAATTGCACTCATAATTAACCTCATCTGGGGCATAGGCATCAAGGAATACAATGCTCTGGAAATATAAAAGGGGACTCTGAAGGAGGGGATAAGGGGAAATGAGACTTCTTGGAGAAAGTGATGTTCAAGCTGAAACTAGAGGAGTCAGAGCAAGGTGGAGGAGAAGGAAAGGAACAGAGCTTTGCTAATCATATATCTGATAAGGAACTTGGATCCAAAAATATATAATATATATAATATATAAAGAACTCTCACAGCTCAATAATTAAAATAAGACAACCCAGTTTCTAAAATGGGAAAAGACCTTTCTTCAAAGAAGAAATCTATAAACCTTAAATGACCAGTAAGCATATGAAAAAGTACCTGACATCAGTATTCATAAGGGAAATGGAAATCAAATGCCAATCAGATGCCCATCAGGATGCCCATAATAATAATAATAAAGATAAGAGGATGTGGTGAGGATGCAGAGAAGTTGAAACCCTGGTACATGGTGGGAATGTAAACTGGTACAGCCACTTTGGAAAACAATATGGCGCTTCCTCAAAGTGTTAAACACGATGTTCCCATATGACCCATCAACTCCACTCCTAAGTATATATCTAAAAGAAATGAAAACATATATCCACATGAAAGTCTGCACTTACATGTTCATATCAAAATTATTCATAAAAACCTAGTCATCAAAATGATCCAAATGTTCCTCAACTGATGAATGGATAAACAAAATGTGGTCTATCCGTACAATGAACTATTATTCAGTCATAAAGAGGAAAGAAGCATTGATATTTACTAAAATGAATGAATAAATTCATGATACATACTATATTATGTATCATGAAAATATGATGCTAAACGAAAGAAGTCAGTCACAAAGATGACATTGTATTATTTCATTTATATGAAATGCATATAATATGCAAATCTATAAAGAGGATAGATTTGTGGTTGCCAGGGCTGGAAGGATAAAGGAGATAAGTAGTCACTACTAGGAGTACCCAAACTAATGGGTGCAAGGTTTCTCTTTAGGGTAATGAAAATGTTTTAAAATTAATCATGTGTTGATAATTGCTCAATTCTTTGAACATACTAAAAACCACTGAAGTGTACACTTTAAATGGGTGGATTGTATGTCAGGCACATGAGTTGTGTCTCAATAAAGCTGGTTTGTAGAGAGTGGTGCTCTATCCTGCTTCCCTAATCTGGATGGAGTTGGGCCATTACTCTGATGCATTTCATGGTTTCATGGTTTCTTTTCCTATTTTTCATATTTTTATCCCACTTATGCATCTGGATTTATGCTTCTTATCTCTGATCTGCCTCCCTCCCCTCTCCTCCTCTCTTCTCCTCTCTCTCTCTCTCTCTCCTTGTCTCTTTCCCATTGCCTTTGGGACCCAGCCTCCTTGTTATGAAGAAGCCCACAGGGAGGCCACCCATGTGTGTTCCAGCCATCTTCCCCAGCTAGGGACTCAGCTCACAGCCAGCATTCAGGGTCAGTCGGGAGGCTCAACCCCCAGCCTTCATGCCCACCCTAACTGCCTTCATGCCCACCCCAGCTTCCCCAAGGAGCACAGGTGAGTTATCCCACTCAGTCCTCCCATCCTCCCTGCAGATTGCTGCCGTGCCGGCTCCCGGTGCTGCATTACAAACGACCACAAATGGTGCCTTGAGATGAGCTTTATTTTCTCACAGCCTCTATCAGGGAGGACTGCTGGCCAAGCTCCGCTGGTCCTGGTCCTCAGGGTCTTTCTCAGGCGTCAGTCAAGGTTCTGGCTAGGGTTGACCTCTCGGGGTGCTCCTGGGGAAGGTTACTCTCCCCAGGTCACTCAGGTGACTGCTGAGGCCTCTGGCTTTCAGCTGCTTGTCAGGTGGCCCCTCTCCCACAGGGTGGCTAACTTCACACCAGCCAAGAAATCAGTGGAGGGAGATGGCAGCAGGACCCTAGTCCCAGTCTTTTGTAACCTGAACCTGTCACTTTTGCATGTCATGTTCACTAGAAGCAAGTCATGAAGTGCAGCCCACGCACAGGAGGACAGGATCACACCAGGGCCAAAATACCAGCAGCTGTACCAGAAGCTGCCTCTGCATTGAGCAAAATCAACGATTTGTTGTCTTAATGCACTAAGTTTGTGCATGGTTTGTAATACAGTTTTAGCTAACGGGAAAAGATCCAACATAGAGAGAGGGAAGCTCTCGGAGGAAGACCATATTGTTGAATATTTGTGTCAGGATCATTTAACAGATGGCAACGCTGAGGCTTAGAGAGGGTTAGTGACTTGCCACAGCTATTAATTGCAGAAAAAAAGATGAGAAACAGTCCTATGGAATTCCATAGCTCATGACCTTTTTCACTTTTCACTCTACTTCCTGTCCTTTGGAGAGAAACAAAATCTCAAACCTTTTGAATATTCAATAGTTCTTTGACCATGACTTCACCCCCCAATCCCTAAATTTAGCCCACAGAGACCATCTCTACGTGCACTCCCTCCACACCCCCTTCAGCTCCTGGTTACCAAGGACTTTGCTCTTAATGCAAATTCTGTGTTTCATGAAGTTGGCAGGACCAGTTCCCTGTGCTTAGCTGGATTTTCCTCCACAAAAACAAGCTTTCTGGAATACTATCACTCGTCCATGATGAGGACATAGATTCCAGGAAGCTGGTTTCAAGTGCTAAAAAAAGAACATGAGGCAGACATCTGCCCGAGTGGAGGAGAATGCACAGCCAAACCGTGCCCACCACCGATGCCACTGGCCGCTCTCCCCCTCCAGAGGTGGCTCGAGTCAAGCTCAAAAGACTTCATGCTAAATGATGCAATGAACCAGGATAGGAGGGAGGCCAACTTTTAACTGAAAGTCTTTTCTATACCTAATTTTCAAATCTGTAGCATGTATATTAATTGCCTTTAAAATCTACTTAGAGCTGAGTGTGGTAGTGCATGCTTATAATTCGTCACTAGAGAGGCTGAGGCAGGAGGATCACAAGTTGGAGGCCAGCCTGGACAACTTTGCAAGACCCTGACTCAAAATTTTTTAATAGGCAGAAAGGGTTGGGTGTAGCGCAGTGGTAGAGCACCCCTGGATTTAATCCTCTGTGCTGCAAAAAAAGAAAAAAAAGTATTTAGAAACTGATCTTGGGTGAGAGGTTTCTCTATTTAAGGGAAACAGGTATGTGTGAGGATTCTGTGCTGCTGTAAGCACCCAAGGTGAGCTCAAGCCTGAGCACTCAGCTGAGACTGAGAAAGCAGACAGATGGCCTCTTTGGGCAGCCTGACTGTCCACTGGGTTGCAGGCAGCACAAAGTCTAACCCTGGATGCTCAGGGCTGAACAATATTCTAAAAGATGGATCTGATCCAAAGATGACCCCATTTATGAAATCTATCATAGGATAGATGGTAATCATAATGGGAGTTATTTTTCATTAGTGAATAAATTTAAGTATTGATATGGTTGGAATTAAGACTATCATTTTATTGTTTGTCATCTCTCTGTCCCTTCTGTTCTTTCCTTCTCCTATTCCCACTTTCCTTCCTCCTTTGGACTGTTTAAGCATATTTTAGAATTCCATTTTAAAGTATCTGTTTGCTTTTTAGAGAGGAATATTTGCATGACTTTTTAGAAGTCATTCTAGGAATTATAGTAGACACTTAAGCTTTCATAGTGTGATGGGCTGACAGATTTGGCTCCATAGAATGTTACAGGCCAGGCTATACGGGCAATGACTAAACAGACTCCATTTTGCTCTGAGACTCCATGGCATGTAGGAAATGAGCTTCTCCCATGGGAACACCCTGCCTCAGTCACTTAGCATGACACATTTAACAATGCAAAATGGCGATTCTTACATGATGAAAAATTGTTCTCTTTTGATTCCTATGTTAGTAACCATTAGTAACCATTCTTTAGTTTGTACCTAGGTAAGGGTCATTTTGACCCACTTCCACCTCTGCTAATGATTTCATGATGTCAGTTTGTAATTTCGAATCATAGCAATAGGCACTTGTGATTGATATGATTTTTGGCATAAGAACCCCTGCAACCTTATGGTCAGGGCTGTTCTCCCAATAGCCATTTTTGGGGCATTGTGTGAGACAGTCAGCCAGCCGGCTTAATAAAGACTCTCAAATTTGGACTTCTCAGTGGTGAACAGTCTGTTCTTAAGTTGCACCCCATAACAATAGAGTTGATATTTTGTCTTTTCACATAAAATGCAGAAACTTTACGTAGACCTGGATTTATCCATCACCCACCCCACGCCAAGCACTCTAGGCTGCCGTTGTCACATGTATGAAAAGTAACGTCACGTGTTACACATGCTGTGCCTACAGGAAATGCTATAATTTCCTTTTAAATAGTCACATATATTTTAACTGAGAGGAAAAAATAATCTTATTTACTTACCCAGATATTTACCATTGATGTTCTTTTTTCCTTCCTGAAGGTTCAAGGTTTCCTCTTGTGTATTTCCTTTCAGCTGGAAGAACTTCCTCTGCCCTCCTAGCTCAGGTCTGTTGGTGATGTATATTGTGTGTTCACTTTCTTTAATGATGTGCGCTCGTAACTCATGCATGTGCATGTATGCAGTTAGTCACTTTCTTTTTTGAAGGACGGACTTTCTGGATATGGAATTCTGGGTTGACAGTTTTGGGTTTTGCAGGTTTTTTTGTTGTTTTAGTTTGGTTTTTGTTTTTCTGCACCTTAAAAGATGTTGATCCACTGTTTTTTGGCCTCTGTGTTTTCTCATAGGAAGTCTATGGACATTAAAATTATTGTTTCTTGGTATTCCATGGTTTTCTTGGTTTTCTTAGACTGCTTCCAAACTTTCTCCTCCTCTTTGGTTTTCAGTGGTTTGATTATAATTTTCCTAGATGCATAGGGGTTTCCTTCCTTTCATTCATTTTTCCCCCTTGGGGTTCACAGCATTATGTGAAGTCTGTATATTTAGTTAATGTCTTTCGCCAGATTTGGGAAATTTCCTGCCATTATTTCTTCAGACAGTTTTTCTGTTCCATTCTTTCTCTTCTCTCCCTCTAAGACTCCAAGTATATGTATATTAGCTCTTTGGATCTTGTCCTATAGGTCCTGGAAATTTCAAGTATTATTTTTCAGTCTTTTTTCCCCCTATTTCTTCTTCAAATTGGATAATTTCTATTGAGGTTCCTTACATTCCCTGACTCTTTTTTTCTGTCACGTCCATACTGCCATTAGGACCATAATGCTATTAAGCCCATGATTTTTTTTGGAAGGTTGGGGGGAGCTCAGACATTTTTCAGTTCTAGAAATTTCATATGGTTATTTTTTATCATTTATGCTTTTCTGTTGAAACTAATTTATCTTTTTCAATTTTATGGATGCATTTTCCTTTATCTCCTTGAGTAGGGTTATAAAAGGGGCTTCAAAGTTCTCAAGTGAGCTTTCCAGCATCCTGTTCATCTTAGAGTTGACCTTCACCTACTGTCTTTTTAATTGAGAATGAGCACAGATTTCTTGTTCTTCAGGGTGACACATTATTTTGGATTGTTTCACAGATATTGTGAATGTTCTATGTGGAGCACCTAGATTCTGTTAGATTCTTCCAAAGAATGCTGGTGTCATTGTTTCAGAAGTCCATTGGTAGACTCAGACTTTAACCTCTGAGTTACCTGAAGTGAACAGCACACGCACATCAGTCCAGCTACACTCTCCTTAGCTGCAAGTTGCTTTAATATGCTCTGCACATGTGTGGTACAGGGGTCAGCCAGAGAGTCAGTAGAACTAGCCCCAGGACATGGAGGTGCGCTCTCTACTCCCTCCCTCCTGGGATCTTCCACTAGATGTTCCTGTGGCCAAAGTCATCCCCAGCTCTGCACTCTGATTCATCAGTCCAGAAGGATGGTGGATTCTATCAGAGTTTTAGTTATCCCACACCATGCCAACCAGCCTGCTTTCAATCTAAAGCCATTAGAACAGGGAACTTGCCACATACCAGTCTTTTCTTCAAAGTTTCAACTTTCTTCCAAATTCCCTGATATTTTTTTCACTCTCCAATGGCTTCATGTTATTGCCTTTTGCATTTTGTCCTGAATGCACCATTTTTACCTGTGGGATGGAAAGTTGTAGAAACTCATCTCACCATATCAGAAATGGAGCCTCTTATTATTTTTATCTCTTTCATGTATCCCCCTCTCTTTTCAAGGGTTTTTTTTCACTTTTAAATGTTTCACTTTAAATGTTTATAAAACTAATGCACACTTGGGGAGAAAATCATACAACACAGAGGGGGACAAAGAGTAAAAATGTAGTGTCTTTCGACCCTTGTCTGACACTGCCTCACCCCAGTTCTGCTTTCCACCCGTGAGCATGGTTACCAGCATCTTATGTACCATTTCTAACATTTTTATGTATAGACAACAAATATATACATGTAAATATATATTGAGTTCTTTTACACTAAAGAAATCATATTACTATGTGCATTGTTTTATTCTTTTTTTAATTTTCCAGATCGCAAGTGAAAGGATCTTATTTCTTTTCAAATGCATGCAAGTGCCATTATATTTACATGCCATGAAGTATAATGTGATCCCTGATACCTGACGTGCCAGCATTTCCATTTTTCACCATAAGGTATTCAGCTGTAGCAAACTTCTTTCTCATGTATCTTCACACATTTGACTAAATATATCAAATCCTAAAAGTGATATCACCTGCCCAAAGAGTATGTGTGTTTTATGTTTTGATTGCACCTTTTAAAGTACCTGATCTGAATCATTTGGATCTGAATAACTTGGACATAGTGTGTTGACCAGATGCTGTGAAGCCACAGACAATGAGGATGGCACAGACACTGTGCTTTCTTAGTGAATTTGTCTCCCACAGAGATACCACTCAGATTCTGAAACCACTTTATATACTAGTAAATAAATATTTTATAATGAGAGTCAAGTTTCTCAGTATTAGAGAAAAAAGGTACAAATAGACAAGGGGGTGAGCCAGAATGGCCCCTATTGTATTGGATTAGAAACATCAGCATAACTCTATTAATATTATTATTATCATCATTATTATCATTATCATCATTATTAAGGTTAGGGATGGATAGGTGGATAATAAAAGAGTGCATGGGTTCATCGGAGTTAATATACATGCACACAGACATTCCTAGCTCCATTTGCTGAGAGGTTTTAGCACCAGTGACATCCCAATAGCAATGTGCACACCTGGTAGCCAGATCTTGGGGTCTAAGCACCATTCTCCAATAAAAGAAACAGGGTTCCTTGGAGAAATGGCTGGGATTAGAAAATACATGATAAAATCAGAACATCTTGTGGCATCAGAAGGTAAGGAAGTGGGCATGATGAGGGCAGGCCAAAGGACATGTGACACCCCAAAAGTGTTCTTGATGCAGTTGCATTGAATTATAGCCCAAAGAACAAAATAAATATCTATCATTCCAAATTGATGTAAATAAACTATCAAATAAATGAGATGGAACAACTCTTCCTAAGAATTCTAACCAAAATGCAGAATGCCTGAGGGAAATAGAAGGTCACCATCAGAACATCTCAAGAGCAGATCTTGTGGACAGGATCCACCAACACATGTTCAAATTCACGGGCAAAAGTTAAAGGAAAAACAGGAGACAGCTTCAAAATAGCTTCCTCAAAACGTTTATGAATTAGCCTGGTGGAACATGTTCCTGAGGCTCCTCTCTCCAGAGCGTAGACCTTAATTCTCCTTCCCTCAAATGCCAGTTGGGCTCAGGGACTGTCTTCCAACATAAGAGTGAAAAGAGAAAAAGACCAGCTTTGTAGTGGAGAAACCCGGCAGGCACCACCTTCACAAGCCACCAAGACACACTGACATCATGCACTCACTGATGAGAACCACACATC
Source organism: Glaucomys volans (assembly GCA_020662805.1). Taxonomy (NCBI): domain Eukaryota; kingdom Metazoa; phylum Chordata; class Mammalia; order Rodentia; family Sciuridae; genus Glaucomys; species Glaucomys volans. The sequence continues at coordinate 215,745 of JAJEJO010005357.1, read as the reverse complement.
ACTTCTGTGGTCTTCCTCCCCCAAATCTGTACCCACAGACTAATCAAGAGAAAGCATCTCAAAAACCCAAACTGAGGATTGTGCAAAACATCAGCGAAAAATTCCTTGAAAATGTCAAGCTCACAAAAGGCAGGAAAGACAAGTTTGATGGTGACTAAGGTAAAGGTGAAGGTTGAAGCAACATGGTATCCTGGATGGGATCCTGAAACAGAAAAAGGGTATTAGTACAGAATCTGGCAAGATCCAAATGAGGCTCACATTTCATCAAAATATTAGCCAATGTCAGTCTCTTAGTTTGGATCATGGCACCATAGAAATGCAAGGTATCAGTGTTAACAAAGGCTTGATTAGAAACTCCCTGAGCTATTTCAGCAACTCTTCCGTAAAAATAAATTATTTCAAAATAAGAAAATAATTTAAGTTGCTCCAGTTGAAACTTCCACCAGGAGCAGATTGGAATGCCCATCTCCTCACGTCCTCACCAGTGCTAAGAGTCCTACGATTTTTCTTCTCTGCCCATTGGATGGGTAAAGTGACGCCTGGCTCTGTTGCTTCCTAATAACTCATGGAGAGAGAACCTGGGCATCTTTCCATGTGCCCTTCATCCATCTGCCTTTCTGTTTCTATGAGCTGCCTTTTCAGTTCATGATTCCTCAATCCTCTAGCATCCCTACATGGCAAGTATTATAGCTCCCATTTTACAGCTGAGAAAACTGAGGCTCGATATGGCTCAAGTGCCCACTAATGATGGAGTGAGCAGGAGCCTGCTCAACCTCAAAGGCTCAACCTCAAACCTCAACACCCAGGGCGAGCTGGACTGTGTGCAGCACACTCCTCTCTGCTTCCTGCTGTCTCCTAGAAGAAGGGGAACCAAATGACAGAGAATCCTCAGGCTGGTCCAGTTATTTTGATTTAAGATGAGGAAATGAGCCAGGTGTGGTGGCACATGCCTATAATCCCAGCGGCTCAGGAGGCTTAGGCAGGAGGATCATGAGTTCAAAGCCAGCCTCAGCAAAAGCCAAATGCTAAGCAACTCAGTGAGACCCTGTGTCTAAATAAAATACAAAATAGGGCTGGAGATGTGGCTCAGTGGCCAAGTGCCCCTAAATTCAATCCCCGGTACCAAAAAAAAAAAAAAAAAAAAAAAAAAAAGCAAGGAAATGAAAGAAGTGATTGAAGTTACCAGAGTCACCCGGGGTGGGGAGAAACTAAAGCCCAAGTCCACTGGCTCCCAGCCCAGGGGTCCCTCCACCAAACCACTTGGGGGCGGGGGTCATGTGTCCATCCTCCCATGCCCAGTGGTGGAAACCCTTAGACACAATATTCCCAACCTCCTATTTCCTAGTCAAGCATCCAATAGGATTGAAGTAAATCAATGAGGTTTGTATTTGTTTTATTTTTCTACAATAAAAGTTACCTATTTGGGGGTCAGGTATCAGATACAAAGTATTGTTTTAATAAAGGTCTTCATTAAACTCCAAATGTATGTGAAAAGAGATGCAATCGCTTTGTCCCCCTGCCCCCCCCCAGTCATGTGTCATTTCCTTCTCAAGATGACAGTTCAAGGTCACCTGACATGGGGTGATTTCCATTTTCAACTTGCCAGTACTTGCCAGATGGTCCTTCGTTGCTTTGGTTTGCATTTCCACGTTGAGTCTGGCTTTTGTATATATCATGGTGCTGCTTGGGGCACATCTTCCCCTGAAGACGTGGAACTCCGGGCCCTCCAGACAGTTGTTCTAGTCCATGAAACTCAGCACTGCTCCGTGTGTTCAAGTCACACATAACGAGAATAATAATAGCCACCATTTACTTCACTTAATCTGCTCCAGGCACTGTTCAGTACTTTATGTATAATTTGTCATTTAATCCCCCCAACAAAATCTTCAACTCCATTTTACAGATGACATGTTGAGTACAGAGGTACAGTGCCCACGGTCACACAGCTAGTAATCGAAGGAGCCAGAAAGTGAATCCAGGAGTCTGTCTTCAGAGTTCACCATGCTATTTCTAGTATACTTGGTCTGTGGGAGTCTATTGAGTTAGTGCTTTGGGAGTTGGGAAATCTCATTATGGGACTACTTGGAATCATTCAAAATAAGAGCCACAAATATTGGAGGAAGAAATGTTTAGATGATTCCTCATGAAGCAGCCCGACCTGTGGCCTTGCTCCCAGCTTCAGTCACCCTCCCGATGTCTTAACATCAGAGTGACTTAACCTGTGCTCTTAGTCACTTAATATCTTTTAAATCGACTCGATTGTTCTTGCTTAAGCAGATCGCTTAAAAAGGAAAGTGACCTCATGTCACTATTGTAAATGGAAAAGACGTATCATTTACTTTAAGTAAATGGTAACCTAAAAATAAACACCATAGAAACAAAACAATGTCAATAATGTACAGTTAGATGCTGTGGCAACCCAAGACCCTGACAATGAGCAACTCCAGTCCTCTCTGTAAGACAGGGGAGACTTGTCAAGACTTAAGAGAGGTGCTCATGACAGACCAGTGCCAAAAGGTGATCAGAAGAATTGCAAGAAAACTGAAAAGAGAAATAGACTTCCCCTGTAATTTAGGATTAGAACACAGAAACCCTAATGGAGCAGAAGTCTAAAAAATATATAAACATGTATCTACCTCACACAAAAGCCCAGTGGTAGGTGGACCACGATGTAGTGAAAAGTCACCTTCTACCATGGGGTTCCACCAGGAGTGGCTGACTAGGTCACTTCCAGGCCCAAGATGGCTTCTCCAGCACCTGCCATCACGTTAACTTTCCTTTCTCTTTAACAACTTTCTCACTCTTACTTCCATCCTTGGTAATAAGCTAGAGCTTAATCAGATGCAGGAGACCAGGAAATGTATGCTGGGTAGACAAGTACCTAGAGAAAGAAATGAAGGAAGGAAGGGAGGGAGGGGGAGAAAGAAAATGAGATTTTAAAAAAAGGAATTCTGTTACTAGAGAAGAAAAGGAAAAGGGACAGAAATTAGCACCCTCTGTGTTTTCATGAATCCCTGTGCCACACTTGGGTGCCTCCAGGATCCACCCATGGGGGCCACCCAGGCCTATCCAATCCTAGATCTTCAGCAGGCCCTTCTCCTGCCTCTCAAGTCAGCCTTGACCCGGCTCCTCTGGCTGTGGCTACTTTCCCAGCTGGGAAGTGCTTTTCCCCACCATGGCCACCCTGTCCTGAGTCCACGCCTCTGGGGCTCCTGGAGCTCCCACAGTAGGGCAGAGAAGGCACCCTGGCTGGGGACTCCATCGGGTTTGGGTGAACTCTCCATGCCGCTGGCCATTGACTGTCCACACTCTGTGCTTTGTCCTCATGGAAACTGATGCCGAGTGTGTGAAGCTCAGGTCCTGGCCACAAGCTGGAAGAACCCACGATTCCTTGCTGGCTGCAGAACTGTGTCCTCCTGAGTCAGTCTCAACCGGAAAATAAGAACACAAGGGCCAAGGCCACCAAGCTAGAAAGGGAAACCTCCATCTCGTGACCTCGAAGTACAATCTGTGGTTGGAGGACGTCCTGTGACCAGGGCAGGGGGGATTATAGGGAGCAGCACTGAAAGCCTAGAGGTGGGGCAGAGACGCCAGGGTTACAGCCACCTGGATCACGAGATAGGGTGTGCCACCTCGGTGTACCCCAGGAGTCAGGCTTGCGAGGCCTGAGGTGGGCTGCGGACCTGACCTGTGGATCCACCTTCCTAAACAAGACACCAGGGTTGGGGTTCTGGCTCAGTGGCAGAGAGCTTTCCCAGCATGCATGAGGTCCAGGGTCCATTGCCAGCACCATAAAATAAAATAAAAATAAAATAATAAAATAAAATAAAGTCAGGGCCGTAGATGTGGCTCAGAGGTAGAGCACATGGCTAGCATGCTCAAGGCCCTGGGTCTGGTCCCTAGCACTGAAAAATAAAATAAAATAAAAAGGCATTTTAATCAATACCATCCTCAGGGACTTCCATTTTAAGAGTTCCTTGCTGATTAATTATACAAAGTCAGAATGAATGTTTTCACCTGAGACATCAACCTGCCGGTCAGCCTTATGTCTGGGCAGCGCTCAGACACCTGTGAGGAAGCCCAGCCCTTCAGAGGATGTGTGTGAACATCCCACAGAGCAGGTGCCATGCTCCCCCGCCATCTTCTCCATCTCTGCTGCTCTCCAGTTTCCTCCCAGGTTGGAAGGAGCCGATCCTCCAAGCACCTTGCTTTACTGGTAAGAGAACAGGTTCTAGAAGGGGAAGTGGCTTGGCCAGGGCCATGCAGCTGTGCTAGAGAGATGGAGACAGGACTGTGTTATGGGACCCCTCCTGGGTGGCCATTGTCCCCCATGTCCACACATTGCCTATTTCTCAACTGCCAACCAACAACCCCGACAGCACAGTGTGGAAGCCAGTCTGGCACCATCCCAGGGAGGAGAGGGACACCTCCCAGAGAAAGAAGTTTAGAGTCGTCCACACCCAAGGATGTGAGCAGAAGGGACCTCAGGATCAGAAGGCTAAGGCCATGCCAAATGCCATCGGTGTCATAAATCAAGCAGCCAAACATGCCCGACTGGTCCTAATTACCCAGCAGGCTGCGTGCGTCTGAAGGCTGCAGTCTCCGTGGCGGGCCGTGGCGGGGCAGGGCTCTGGCTTGTCCTGTGATCTCCTGCGGGTGATAAGCCAAAGTATGGTTTTCCCCAGATACCATCTAGATGAAGTGCAGAAGCAGACCACCCAGGAAGCAGCTGTGACATGTCACACTTAATAGAATAAATTACAGCATGTTTTGATTCCCAGTTCCTAATGAAACACAGACTCCCTCACAGACGGTGTCCAAACACCCCGGACCTGGCAGAGGAGTCAGGTGTTCACTCAGTGTTCTCAGCAGCTTGAGCAGGCGGAGGTGGACCCAGACCACGGGGTGGATGTGTCAGGAGGCCAGGAGGGAAGGGCTCTGGGAGAGCCAGGCCTGGAGGGGGCTCCCCACTGTGGGTCTCAGCATTTTCCAACTCAGTGCCTGGAAGGAGAGGGTCGGTGCTGGGGAGCCGAGTCCAGAACCGGGGACAGATGAGCCCCATGGAGTGGGAGGGATCCTCCAGGCCCCACCCTGAGGGGGACCATGTCACTTTTTTCCATACTTGATTCATTTTATTGGAAAACTTACCAAACATGCAGATAAGCATAGAAAACAGGAATCTACCACCAGCCCGGCTTTATCAAATTTCACAATAAGCCTTACTTGCTTTAGATGTTTACTTTTAAGAGATGAAACCATGATGGAGTTGAAGCCCCTGCCTATTTCTCTTGCATCTTCCCTTCTCCCCAGAAGAAACACTCCGGAGTTTGGTGTTTATCATGCCCGTGCAGGTTCTTAGAGTTTTCATATATTTTTATGTTTCTACTTTGATTTCAACATCTCCTCCAAAATTCCTGTTGAAATTTAACTGTCATTGTATTGAGAGGTTGGATCCTTAAAAGGAGCTTAGGTTATGAGAGAATAGATAGATGCTATTACCCAGGGAGTGGGTTAGTTATGGAGGGCGTGGGTTCCTAAGACAGGATGAGCATGGCCACCTTTGTGTCTGATTCACACATGACCCTTCCCCCACGTTAGGACACAGCAAAAAGGCCCTTCCAGATGCAGCCCTGCAATCTTGGACTTCCCAGCCTCCAGAAACGTGAGCCAAATAAATAGGTCATTTTTTAATTACCCAGTGTGCAATGTTCTGATCTAGCAGGAGAAAGCATACTAAGAGAATACCCATACATGTCTCCAGCATGCACCGAGAAGTAAGATGACTGGGCATGGGATAGGAGCACCTTCAACTTCTCTGGCTGTGGCCAGACTTCTCCCAAAAGTGGTCTCTACTCATCTATCCTCCTACCTGTATAAAGGTGAGATACCACTTTCCTGACTACACTTGGTATTATCAAAACTTTCCCAGCTGGGCGCAGTGGCACACGCCTGTAATCCCAGCGGCTTAGGAGGCTGAGGCAGGAGGATCTCGAGTTCAAAGCCAGCCTCAGCAACTTAGCAAGGCCCTAAGCAACTCAGTGAGACCCTGTCTCTAAATAAAATACAAAATAGGGCTGGGGATGTGGCTCAGTGGTGGTGGAGTGCCCCTGAGTTCAATCCCCAGTACCAAAAAAAAACCAAAACTTTGCCAACAATTTTTTTGCTAAGCTAATGGATATGAAGGGGTAGGTTGCTGGGGAAATGTGCCTTTTCCCTTTTCAGTAGCAGAGTTAATCATCTCTCATGAATGACCTACCTCCTGAGGTATGTCCCCTCGTGAGAGTCACAGGGAGTGCAGACCAGCCACAGGCACTTTGTCCTGGCCCTCAGTCACTCCTGGAACTCTCCCAAGCCTGGGAAAGAAGTTCAGTTCCCTGCATCGCCTGCGGGTGTAGACCATGGAAGCTGAAGGGAGAGAGGTAAGGCCACGAGCTGGGAGCTATTGAGGACGGAGATGATGACATAGGAGGTCACTGTATATTTGCGTGTGTTTGAAATTTTCTCTACTAAAAAAATTTAAAGGAAAAGAAAGTCATGATGCAGCACAGAATCCTGAAGGCCTCAAGCACCCAGCGGCCAGGAGGAAGAGGCGGGAAACTCTGCAAGGGAAACTGAGAAGTGGCCAGAGGAGCAGGGAAGGGCCACAGAGGGCAGGTCCCTGCAGCTTACAAGAGAAGGGACTGGAGAAGGCGAGCACATGTGGATCTTTGGAATCAAGGTGGAAATGCCAGTAAAGGGAAAAGAACCATCTCTCCCAGAGCCAGAGGCCACCTCCTAGTAACAGTCAAGGTCAGAAAGACTCCAGACCATGCCCCAGGGGTGAGGAATGTCCCCAAGGCTTGACAGAGGTGTGAAAATGCCCTCATTCCAGTGACAAAAACCAGAGGAAAATGAAGCCAAGGAGGATAGGCTTGATCTGACAGTCCCACGGTTCATTTTCTGTCTTGTTTTACAAATAAGCATTTTTACCATATTTTCTTTTTCCATTATAGTAATACAATATGGCAGAAGGAAAAAAGGCAGTGGACATATCTCTTAGTACATCTCTCTTGCTTTTTCTGCTTAAGAAAAATAATCTTGGTGTCAGTATTTTTCATTATCTCCCCATTTAAAGGCTGACTCTCTCCTGGCTGGCTGTCCCTCCTGCAGGCTGGCATGGCCCCGAGAAGCTCAGGGTCACAATGTGAAACATAACAACAGCCACAACCTTGGTCTACACAGTGCCGCACACTCCCAAAGCCATGTCTGCATCCTCAAGTAGCCTGAGCATCACCCCAGGCTCCTGCTCCTGGAAGCTGACATGACACCGTGGCGTTTTTAATTGTTTTTAATCCCATTTAATCGACTAAGAAACAAGGGGCCAAGGAGGTGTCATTTGCTAAGACGACCCAGCTTTCGAAAGGCAGTATCAAGTGGAATTCTCATCTCTGACTCCCAGGTCAACCTCTGGGAGTCCAGGGTTGGGGTCTCAGGTTCAGAGCTGGGTGTAAGGTGTCCAGAGGAGGCTGGCAGGACCCCAGAAGCCCTGCTGAGTCCAGGTCACACAGCAATTCCTCGTGCATCCTCTCCTGGGATCAGGCATTGTCGATAAGCACATCAGAGAGTGGACAGAGGCTCTTCCTCCGGCAAAGCCAGTGGCCTCTCTCAGGGCAGAAGCTGTGAAAAGCACCATCGTTGCCAGAGAACACTGGGTGTGCCAAGCTGGGTCAGCGCTGAGACGGGCTCCAGGCCACAGGAGAACTTGGCTTTGACTAAGCGATGAGCAGAGAGCCAAAGAAAACAACAGTGGAACCCCCACCCCCCAGCAGCTAGCCTGTGCCCCTCACCAGGATAGATGGTGACCAGTCCTGGTGACTCGCTCCTCCCCAGGGAGCAGCCTTTAGAGGAAATGACCACAGAGAAGCTTTGTATGGATGCACCTCAGGAAGGTCCCTGGTCTCCAGGAAGGAAAAACAGCAGGATTAAAATCACAACAGTTGGCAACAGCGATGGTCTCCAGGGCAGGGGGGTGGCTGGCCAGTGACTTGAGGAAGCAGCAGGGAGGCAGGGGTGTGGCAGGGCTGGATGCAGGAGTCAGTTTCCCCTGGCCATCCTGGGACATCTCCTCCAATCTAGTGGCAGGGACAAGGATGGAACTGGGCTCAGAGGATCTGTTTCTAGGAGAACAAGATCATGCAATCAGCTGGTCAGGGGTGAGAACACCACCACACCCTGAGGTGCAAGTACATGTGGATAAAAGAGCTTAGATACTGTGACCTTGACTCTCTCTCTTTTTTTTTTTTTTTTTTTGGTACCACGGATTGAACCCATGGGTGCTCAACCACTGAGCCACATCCACAGCCCTTTTTATATTTTGTTTTGAGACACAATTTTGCTAAGTTTCTTAGGGCCTCACTGAGTTGCTGAGGCTGGCTCTGAACTTGCAATCCTCCTGCCTCAGCCTCCTGAGTTGCTGGGATTACAGGTGTGGGATGCTCTAGGCTCACATTTCTAAGGACTTATATTTTAGACCTCTTACCAAAAGAAAAGACTGAGGCCATCTTTGCAGAAAGTCACACACAGTAACCACCTAAGCCACCTAATGCAGACTTTCAGACCTGTGCTATTTCAGCCAGAGCCGTACAAACCTCAGTCCCAGGCCCTCAAAATTTTTATCCAAACACATTTTGCCTCTCGGCTCTGGCACGGTCAGGAAAGGATGTCCACGCTGGCAGCACGGGGCTCCCAGAAGCCCCCAGGTGGTCTCTTGGTGGCTGGAGAGAGGAGAGTCACAGGAAGAGTCACAGAGCCCCATGGTCAGAACTTAAGGCTCTGTCCAGCCTTCCCAGGGCAAGGGGACATCAGTGGACACCTGGCAACAGACCCTTGGCAGTGCCTTGCACAAGTGCAGAAGTTCACTCTCCTCCTCTGTCCACACATTTATTCATTCTGTCACTCTCCAGGCACGTGCCAGTTGCCTCTGGTGTCACTGTCACATACCATCAGTGCGGCCTTCTACCCAATCTCTCATTCCAATATTTTGCACCAGGCCAAGATGGGGATCCAGAGGCAAAGGAGACATCAGGCATCAAGGTGCTCCTGATGGGTTAATGATCTCCATCCTTTGAGAATAGATTGACTTTGGGGAAATAATACAGGTTTTCTTGAATGAATGAGACACATCCATTCATTCAATATGTATTTCTAGAGAGCCAGTGATGTTGTAAGCACAGCGTGTTAGTTGGCTTCTCATCATTATGATGAAATACTTGAGACAGGTCAACTTTATTAAAAAAAAAAAACACCTTTATTTAGTTCACAGCTTGGGAGGTTTGAGGGCACAGGGTGGCACTGCCCAGCTCTGGGAAAGGCCCTCCTTGGAGTATCACTTCATGGCCCTGGCAGTGTCAGGGGCAGGGGTGTGAGAAAATGGTCACATCTCAAAACAGGAAGCCAGAGAGAGACAGGAGTCCCATAGTCCCTGCTGAGGACACACCCCAATAACCTAAGGACCTCCCTCCAGGCCACCTCTCTTCAAGTCCCCAGCACCTCCCAATACTGCCCCCCAGGGCAGCAAACTCCCAAACCTTGACACTTTGGAGAGACATTAAACACCCAAACCATAGCACAGGGGAATGGCCCCTGACCTCAAGGGAGAGCACATTCTGGAGGGGAGAGACATGAAGACAGGCCCGTGGCAGCAGGCTCATTTGCTGCAAGAAGCAGATTTAAAGAGACAGAGACACAAAGAGAATTCCTTTTCATGGTGCTTACTGGAAAAACAAAAGCCTCTGAGAGGGACAGTGCCTGCTGGGTAAAGGGTGACATCTCACAGAAGCAGAGCCTAGGTTGGGGCTAAAACAAAGCAGGGGACTGGGGATATAGCTCAGTGGGTAGAGTGCCTGCCTTGCAAGCACAACTCCCTGGGTTCAATCCCCAGCACTGAGAAAAAAAAAAAAAGCAGGATGGATTGCAGAAGGTGGGGCCTGGGACAGAGGAGCGTTCTGGAGTATTCTTAGAGTAAATGAGAGAGCATCTGAGGGCCTGGCTCTTAGATGAAAGGTGGAATTAACTGATTCTAAGACACCCCTAATGAGACGCTCGGGTGAACCAAAATAAGGCTGTTTAGAATGTTGCTTTATGTGCAGGCTTGCCTCGCACCCCGACTGATGGGACGCAAGGGCTGGGGGCCTCCTTCCTTCTTGCTCTCCCCTGCCCTGCTCTCTGCCCTGCTCCTGCTCCCTGCACAGGCAGGTGCTGACCGCCCTGGGCTCCACACAGATCCAGAGTAATGACACACATCCTCGCCCATGAGTGGCGAGAGAGGCCAGAGGAAAGAGAAGCCGCAGTAACTACAGTTGAGACAAAACGCTGCAAAACAGGCCCCGGAGCTGTCCCTTCATGGGGGGGCTGCACTGCCAGTGACACTCTGCCCCAGCTCTGTCCCTCACTTCCCTGCGGCCCCTCTCCCTCTCCCGCACCCTGCTTGATGCTCCTTCTGGCCCCAGCACCACCAGGGCCCTTATTCCTTGCCTTGGGGTTTTGGAAGGTGAGATCTCCTCCAGCGCATGGCAGAGTTCTCAGCCCCAGTGGTACAGTGCTTGGCACTACCAGTGCTCAGGGCCTGGGATTGCAAGAGGGTAGGCAGGGAGGGAGGGCCTGCGATAGGTAGGCGACAGGCATCAGGCAGGAGGCCAGGAGGCCAGGGCAGGGAGGAGGGCGAGGATGCTGTGGCCCACCAGCCCTGGCAGATTTGAGAAGGGCTTCCTGGCAGAGGCTGCCTTAGGGCTGGTCTACAGGATTCCCTGGGTGGACAAGAGTAACAAGTTCCCAGGAAAGGAAGCTGCAGGTCGGGTGGGGAGCTTCCTTTCCTGGGAACTTGTTACTCTTGGGGAGGCCACAGGGCTGAGTAGGAGGCTTAGAGCAGAGAGGCTGGAAGGGAGGCCAGAGAGGCAGGTGGAGACCATTTCTGAAGGGCCTTCAGGCCAGTGCAGGGGTCAGGGCTTCATCCTTGGCTGTGGGGAATCCTCAAGAGCAGTTCAGTGGGGAAATGGAGAGGGGCCGCTGGCAAGGGGCTGTCAGACAGTGCCAGCAGAGCAAGGAGGCAAGGTCAGTGGCTAAGGACCCTGAGCACAGAGAGGGCAGCCCAGAGTCTGGCCTGGGAGGCTTCCTGGAGGACTTAACCCCAGTGCAGTCACTCCAGAAGGAAGGTGAGCTGGAGGTGGGCTCCACAGGTAGAGCATCATCAGGGCAGGGGAGAGGTGATCAGCCGGCCGGCTCCTCCACCGATACTGCCCCACCCCAAGGGGAAACTGTGCTTAGACAGGGCCCAACTCCCTTAGGTTAGGGCCTGACCTGCCTCCCAGCCCCCACCCTGCCTGCATCAGCCTGGAGAGCTCTCCAGCCCTCTGCCACTGCCTGGTGCCATCTCAAGGCCAGGACATGCCCCAGGCAGGACTCGGTCCCAGCCCCCACACCAGGTGGGTGCTGCTCCTGTTGCTGAGAGGAGCACCAGCTTTGCTCCCTGGCTTAGCGGGGCCTGGTGGAGACGGGGTGCAGGGGCCGGGCCTCGTCCTGTCTACTGCAGCCCCGCCCCCAGGCTGCGGGGCTTCTCCACTCCCCCCACGCAGGAGACTCACCCCAACACTGGGGCCACCTGCCCATCTTTTGGTGGCAGGAGAGGTGCACTATACCTCCCCAGCGCTGCTCCTTCTAGCCCCGAAGTCACTTTTTGGTGCAGAAACATAAAATACATAATGTATGACTTGGTATCACATTTGTCATATTTAGATAATTTTTCAGAAAAGAAAACCGACCAAACCTTCACCCCCATTCTCAGTTATTCTCTGCGCCTCCGTGGACCCCACCCCGCCCACCAGGAGCCCGGCTCTGGGGAGAGGCCCAGCGCAGCCCTGGGTGCGCTCGCCTGCCCGCCCCGCTGTGGGATGTCAGATTGATTAACTTCATCATGGTCATGAGCTCCCTAATGTTTTTCTTTGAAATGTCTCGGCTCTAAACGATCGTGACCCAAGGCAATTTACAGTTACTTCCATTTTTTTTAATGAAGTCTGATTTAATAGTCGGAATGGTTAATGGCCTCGTCTGTCACACGTAATAAAACAGAGCCTAATTGTGTTTTAAAAAGGCCCTTTTGGTATGAACAGAGGCAACAACTTGATTGAATTGTGAGAGGGCTTTGGTGTGTGCTAAGATGGCTCCCCAAGGGCGCCAGGCACTCTCCCCCCTAGTCACCATCCCCGCACCCCTCACCCCCCAGAGTCCTTTCTTCTAAAGAAATTTCATAACTCCTCGAACCAGTTAAAGCCCATGACTGAGTGCCAGCTCCCTGGAGATGCCCCATCCGGGGCTCCACACACCCTCCTGTAATTACAGGCCTCTCCTCCCGCCCACGGCAGCAGAAGGCCCAGATCCATTTCACATCTGAGAAAACTGAGGCTGGCTTGCCCCCAAGTCCCCAGGGCAGTGAGTCAGTGGCTCCGAAGACACTACTGCCAGCTGACTCTCCCCACTCAGTCAGATGCCCTGCCACCCTCTCCCTGGGACGGGAGGAGGCCCATGATGAACCAGGCCAGGCATCAGCGTGCATCCTGTCTCAGAATCAACCCAAATTATGGGGAGACTGAGGCAAAGAGAAGCATCTCACCCAAGAACCCAGATAGCCTGGGAAAACCCACAAAAGTTGGGCAGGGTCCCTGCGTGCCCCCCATGGTCTGCCTGACCCTGTTGTCCCCGCTCTCCCCAAGTGAGCCCAGTGAGGAGCCTCGGGTGAGCTTCACCAGATAGTCCAGGCACATGACACAGGTACAGCATGGTGAGGTGGCCCAGCTGGCACCCCTGCAGGGCTCTGCCTGGGAGTGAGGGTTGGGACTTGGTGTCACGAAGCCCCAGGATGTCCCCATCCGCCACCATGTGCCTTTGGTGGGCGTTTCCTTATCCGAAGGCCAGCTCTCTGCTATAAACACATGCTGGCCTCTCCTGCCCCACTGGGCCTTTGTGAGGGTCACTTAGGTCAACACTGGAGGAGTCACATCATGGAATCATGGCGTCTCAGGGGACTAGTCCACCCCTCCACATCCCCTGGCTGTGAGGTCACCTTATATATGCCCCTAATTTGACCTCATCAGGAGCCTGACTGGGGATGGGTGAGGGGGGCAGGCAAAGCCCAGAGCCAGCCTGCAGCAGATCAGGCTCCTGTGGAACAGAGGCCCAGGCCAGGGTGGCTCCACCCAGGAAGGACACCTGCTCTGCAGTCTTGGGAAGCTGGGCCTATCTGGACCCTCCCAGCCTTCAAAGTCATGAGCCTCTTCTAAGCACAGATGCCCTATGTGGCATGGGATGAAGGGGTGTGGAGAGCGGTGACAGAGGATGGGACAGCAGTGACTGAGAGTGGGGGTCTCTGATGCCCTCATGGCTGTGGCATGCCAGGTTCCTGGGAATGTTTCTGTGCAAGGGCACAGGTGCTTAGCTGCTGTGACAATGCCCTGCATGAGGAGGCTCTGTTCAAGAGTCCTATAAGCTCTGACCTCAATCTCAGGCACACAGCTCCTGGAAAGGAAGGAATTCTTATGCTAGACAACCACAATGTTTCACCAGCTCCACTTCTCTGGTTCCTTTCCGCCTTACAGTAACTTTTAACAATGGACTTTCTTGAGAGCTACACCAAGCTCCTAACATTGGGCTTTGCAACTGTGGATTGCAACTGTGGAAAAGCTACATAGGATGTTCTAGTTTCTGTAACTTTCCTGGATACAAAGAATAATGGTTGCATATTCTCTAACCTGATAATGAGACATATGTAAATAAAGATTGCTAGCGTAACTCTTTAGATCTGCATCTCCATCAGAGAGCAGAGCTCCACCTGATCCCAGCTTAATCTTCAAGATCTGTGTCTGTGAATCTTTATTTTCCAATCCCCTCGCTGAACCCAAGAGTTTGGTCGCACTGATCACAACAATGGGGCACATGGGCTGCCATCCAGTGTCTTTGGACAGAGGAGTGGGTGACTGGGAGAGGCAGCCAGGCACCTTGCAACCTCCCCTGAGCCTGGCTGGGTATGGGGCCCACAGGCCTGGCCAGAACCTGCAGATAGTCTCTGGGGCAGGGCCCACAGCTGTACAGGGCTGTCCAGCTTCTCTAATAAGGGGAATGGGAGTCCCAAAGAAGGGATCCTTCCAGCCCAGGCAGTAAGTTACATGGGAAGAATCAGACAGAGCTTCTGTAGCAGGTGAACTGTGCACAGGACACAGGTGACCTTCTGCACCAAGCAGGTGGGCATTCTATAAGGAACAGAAATCTCCCACACATCTCTCTCCAAGATACCTTGGATGGCTGGGGCAGAGGTTGTCCTGATGAAACAGTTATGTTCCAGCCAGGCACAGTGACATGCACCTGTAGCCCCAGCTCCTCTTGGAGGCCCAGGCAGGAGGATCGTTTGAGCCGAGCCTGAGCAACGTAGTAAGATCCTATCTCAAAAGCAAAACCAAAAATAAGTCCTTTTAAATAGAAGCTTGGTAGCTGTTTGTCACTAGAAGTTTCAGCTGAACTCAGGAACACGTTCTCCTCAGGGCCACAAACAAGGACATGCTTGCTCTTGATTATCTCTGGCAGTCATCTTATAACCATTAGGCAGTTGAAACTCAGGATGAATCTAGTGTGTCCTTCTTCTCTTCTTCCCCAGTTCAGTCTCCAGTAAATACACCTCAATTTCCTTCTGCCCGCTTCTCCCTCTGCCCTGTACCTATAAACCCCAGTGCTGGTTAGATTAAGAGTCCATCCTCAGGGCTGGGGTCATGGCTCTGTGGTAGAGTGCTTGCCTCGCACGTGTGAGGCACTGGGTTTGATCCTCAGCACCACATAAAATAAACAAATGAAATAAATGTGCTATGCTCATCTACAACTAAAAAAATATTTTAAAAAAAAGAAAAAAAAAAAAGAAGTCCATCTTCTCTGCTCCTGCGTGCAGGCAGGGTTAGACGGCTGGGAGAAAGTGCACCGCCCCTGGCCTCAGTTGGCTTGGGCTGTGCTGCTGGGGCCAGGTGTCCTGTCTCAGGGTGGCCAGGTCAAAGGACCATTTTCCTCCAGACCATGTTAGTACAGGTTGGCTACGGCTGTGCACCCCATTATTTTCAGCCCAGTGTCCATGCTGATGGAGCAGCCTCCTCTGAGACACAGCCAGTCTTGGGCAGAGGGAAAAGAAGATGGCAAGCACACCTTGTCCCACAAAAGCATCTGCTTAGAGGTGACACACATCACTTCCATTCATACTTCACTGATCCACCCAAGCCCAGTGTCAGCAGGGTGGGAAAACAGCAGTTTTTCCCCAGAGAAGCCTGAATGTGTTCACAGAATTACAAGAGTTGACCCAATAGGCTCACTGATCCCTTCAAGGGCATGCCACTCCCACCAGATGGACTGGGGACACTTGCAGCAGCTTTCTGCATTCGCCTAGTCCACTGGATTCCCCTCTTCAGTCACTATTTTATGTCTTCTCCACTCTTCTCAAACCTCTGACACCTGCTCCCCCATTTTTACTCTACCAAGTAACGACCGCCCTTCTGTCACTGAGGAAATAGAGGCCACCACAGGAGAGCACTCACCACCAAGTCTCCCAACCTAGCCACGAACCAGTGCAGATGACTGCCTCCCCTCCTCTACCGTGCCTGCACGGTCCACGCTTCCACCCCAAGACTCTCACCCCATCCACTGGATCCCTCTTCCCTTGCCCATGATGGTCTTCCCTCCTGTCTCCTTGACATCCTCCACTTTCCCGTCTCTGCCAAATCCTCCTTAGAACCAAATGTACTACTGCATTGCTCATCTTTAAAAACCCTCCACAACCCCACTTCCTCTCTAGCGGCACCTCATTTCTTTACCCCTGAAATGCCAAAACTCCTCCAAACCTCTGTGCTGTCTCAAATTGCTCTCAACTTCCACTACTTCTTGGTTTAAATCATGTGGGAATCGTATCCATCACCCACAGAAACTACCTTGTGGGCTGAGGATAGAGCTCAGCTGGTAGAGTGCTTGCCTCACATGCACAAGGCCCTGCGTTCAATCCCCAGCACCAAACTACCTGTGAGTCACCGATGATCTCCCTGTTGTTAACCTAATGGTTCCATCAGTTCTCATCTTTCCTACCCATCAGCAGCACTTGACAGACAATCATTCTGTCCTCCCTGAAACCTGGTCTTAGGGACATCTCTCTCCCTTTGTTTTCCCATATTTCACCAGGCATTTCCACTCAACCTCCTTTCTAGTTTCAACTCATCTTTCCAGCCCTATCTTTGGAGAATCCAAGGCTTAAAGTAGATGCCTCCTTTCCATTCAAACTCTCTTCCTACATGGTGCCTTAGTCATAGCACTGAGCACAGCTTACCTGTTGATTCCAAACTTCCATGTCCAGCCCCATCAGCTCCCCTACACTTCCCATTTGTATGTCCAGTTGCTGAATCAACAGCTCCACTCAACACATTAAAAACCAAACTCAATTTTAACCCCAAACCTACTAAGCTCCATCCTCTGTCCCTCACCCCCATCCCCTCACTCAGTTATTGGCAGCTCCATAGTTCAACTCATTCAGGGCAAAAACCTTGCATTTCTGATTTAGCTAATGCATCAGCAAACCCTGTTTGCCCATTTGCACAGCTTATCCAAAATCCAGCTACCTCTCACCACTTCTCCTGCTGCCACCCTGGTGCAAAAACCCCCATTTTTCTTTACCTTCCATTATCATCAGCCTTCTAGTATTGCAAGAGCCCTTCAACCAAGTCTCCTGCTTCTGTCCTTGCCCTCTCAAGGATGGAGTGATTCTTTAAAATTCATTTTAAATCAAAGTTCTCCTCTCCTCCAATGTCCTCCAAGGGCTTGCCATTGCACGGTAAGAGCTAGTGTGCTTACTTTGGTCTACAAGTCCATATGATCTGGCTATTGCTGAGATTTCTATGCAATCTCCCATCATGCCTCGTCTGTGGCAGTCGGCCATCCCAACATCCCAGACTCACTGAGAAAATCCCTCCCCAGGCCATGGCTCTTGCTCTTCCCTCAGTCTGGAATGTTCTCTTAGATAGATATCCACATGGCTTGCTTCCACAGACCCTGCTCAAATGTCTGTTTATTAGAAAGTTCTTCTTTAACTACTCTTCACAAAATAGACTCCTTAAAATTTCTCTCACATTTTGTCTAACTTGATTTATTTTCACATTATGTATCAAGGTGTCTACACTCTTTGGTAAAACCAAGAGGAACAATTTCTTATGGTTCATGGATGTTGCTCCAACCCCTACAGGAGCCCCTAACATGAATTAGTCCCCCAGTAAATATTTGTTGAATGAAGAATGGGGATAGCAAAGCACAAAGATAGAAAGTAAGATGCTCCTTTGAAACAGAGGGCCTGGGCTAACTGGGGACTTCCATTTTGTGAGACATTAAGCTTCCTCACTATTTAGTCTATGTTAAATTGGGTTCCTGTCCTTTTAGCCAAGGGCATCCCCTTGTTACCATCTGGCCAATGGTCGGTGACAAAGATTATACAGGTCCCAAGTAAGTGCATCCTGCTAGGAAATCACCCACAGTGTCATGGGGCTGAGGACCTGACACTGCTGATGTGGCTTTCTGGATCTCTCCCCTGAGTTCACATCTAACATGGTGGGGCAGTGCCTCAGAATTCACCACTATGCTAACAGTGTACCACAAAACTCTGTGGTCACCCAGAGCTCTGGGCCCCAGGTAAGGAGCTTGGAGGGAAAGAAAAGGCCACACCAGACTCCTAAGAGGCTCATTCTGTTCCAGGGACCAGGTCAGTGTCAGCCTCCCTCTGGAGAAAGATGGGGAAAGAATCATGGCAGCCATGACCATAAGCCCAGCATTTTACCATTGACTCCCCACCTAGGAGAGTGTAGGTTCTCTCCTAAGATCAATTGTTCTTTTTTCCATTGTTGAACTTCTCTTAAATTCACTGTGATTGGGCTTTCTCTCCCATCGCTCCACCAGCTAAGGTTCCATCATGGTTGCTGACCACCTCCAGGTTGTACTGGGTGTGACTTCACAGCGCTCATCTGACATGACCTATCAGCCTCAACGGTACTCAACAGGTTCACCATTTGCTTCCCAAACACCACACTCCCCTGGTCCTCCCACCTCGATGGCAGCTCAGTCTCTTTGACTGGCTCCTCCTTACCTTCCCAACCTCTCGCTACAGGGAGATCCCCAGGCTCAGGCCCCAGCCTCTTCTCTCTCCACCTGTAACCACTTCCTTGAAGCTCTCACCCCTCCCAGGCCTTTATGTTTTCCCACCTACCAGTTCCAGGGTGTGTCATCCCTTTCTCCCAGGCATTTCCTTTCAGCCCGTAAAACTGCCTTGACCCTCTTTTGTTGTGTGGGTCTGCTGGCAACAGGTGCTCAGCTTTTGTGTGTCTGACATGTCTTCACTTCACCTTCATTTTTGAAAGATATTTTGCAGAACACGGAATTCCAGGTTGACAGCATTTTTTCTCTTTCAGCACTTCAAAGATCCGTTTTCATTGTTCAGTAGCGCTCATGCTTTGGCTGAGGAGTCAGCTGTCATTCTCACTGGCATGCCCCACCCCGCCCCACCCCTGCCTAACATGTCCTTTTTTCTCTTGTTTTTAGGATTCTTTCCTTTATCTTTGCTATGTTGGCTTAACAGTTTAATTACGTGTATATGGTTTTCTTTGCATTTATCCTGCCTAAGGTTTAGTGATATTCTTGTATCTGTGGATTGTTTTTTTGTTTGTTTGTTTGTTCGAGGAAACATGGGAATTTTTGACTATTTCTTCAAATATTTTTTCTGTTGATTTACTCTCTCCTCTTTCTGGAATTCCAGTCACATGTTGGTCATACTTCATGGTATAGATCATTGAAGCTCTATTCATTTCATTCAATGTTTTTTCCTCTGTGTTCTTCATTTGGATGATGACTTCAAGTTCACTGATCCTTTCTTTGATTTGGACCCAATCTAGGAAATTTTTATTGAATATATTGCCTACTCCAATTCTAGAGTTGCCATTGGGTTCTTTTTTACAGTTTCCACATTTCTCCTGAAAATTTCTGTACTTTCATTCATTAATAGATCATTCCTAGTTATTCTTCAAAATATTTATCAAATTTGTTTTAAAGTCCTGTCTGCTAATTCCAATATTTGCATTACTTCTGTGTCTGCTTCTGTGAACTAATTTTTCTTTTAACTATGGGCCACATATTCCCTGTAGTTTGCATTTCTTGTAAGTTTAGATTGTACATTAGACATTAGACATTGTGGAGAATTTGTTGTAAAGACTCTAGACTATTATCTACTCTAAGGAGGATGACTGGAGTAAGCTATGAAATACTGGCAGATTATATTGACCTTGAGATGGCTTGATTTTAGGTTCTATTATAGTGAGTCTTTTCCAATTTGATTCTTAATTCCAGGGATATGTCCTTGTTTTCTCAAGTTTCAATGGACAAAATCTGAAGTCCTTACTAAGTCCTTCTACCTGGGAAAGGTTTCAACTGCAGAGGGATGCTAACATCTCTGCTTAGCTTTTGCAGCCTTCCGGTTGTTGATTTCCCACCTGGAATCTGACCCCCACATGCACAGTGAAGGAGCCAGGCAGGGATACAAGGAGAGTTTAGACACAGATTTCATGACTCCATGTTCCACGACTCCTCCTTTCTTCTTCAGTTTCCAGCTTCTCCTGAGGCCCCAGCACAAGTAGCGCTGCCACTTTCTGCTTGAGTCACTGCATTGCAGTGGGAAAAGGCTGCATAAACCTGGGGTGGCTCCTTCCTCTCCAGGGTTGAGCCTCCTCCAGTGTGTCTGCTCTCGGTTACTCTGTTGAGCCTCCAGAGTTTGCAATTATTAGCAGAAGAGGTTGTCTGATATAAGCTACTCTATGATTACCAGAAGCTGGAGTTTAATCTTTTAGCTTTAGATACTATCTATAATCTCACAGCTCCCAAATTTATATGAGCTCCAATTCCCTGGCATCCAGACTTGTCTACTCAGCAGTTCTGAGATTTCAAACAAGGATT
The DNA here is from genome assembly GCA_020662805.1 of Glaucomys volans. Classification (NCBI taxonomy): domain Eukaryota; kingdom Metazoa; phylum Chordata; class Mammalia; order Rodentia; family Sciuridae; genus Glaucomys; species Glaucomys volans. Next base: position 195,714 of record JAJEJO010005357.1, on the reverse strand, counting down.
TCAGACTATATATTAACAGAAATAATGTCTCAATTATTTCTCTCACAAATTATTCCATTTAAAGTCTTCCCATCCTAATGAATTATAGCTCCACCCTTCACGGCAAATTTTGAGGACGTCCTTGATTTCCTCCTTTCTTCCCTTTCTACATATACTCCACCAGCAAATCCTTAGACACTTGCATAAAATAAAATGGCAGAAGGAAAGGGGTAGGAGTGGAAATGAGACCAGATCCATCATGAGCTGGTAATTGTTGCAGTGGATGATGGCTACATGGTTTTGTGTTATTCTATGCTCTTGGTTTTGACTTTGAAATAAACTTCATGTGTGTAATAGAATCCCCACCCTAGTCCAAATGAGCACCATCCTGCCTGAATTATTGAATGGTCTCCTTACTGGTCACATGGCTTCTATCTTTGTCCTATATAGGTTATTCTCAATCTGGGTATCCGGTTAAAGCAGTCATTTTAAAATTAAGTCATGTGGTGTGATTCTCAGCTCAAAACCCATGAATGACTTTCCAGTTTATTTACTTAAAAATGACCTTGCCAGGAGCAATGGCACATGCCTGTAATCCCAGCAGCTCCGGAGGCTGAGTGAGGAGGATTGTGAGTTCAGAGCCAGACTCAGCAACTTAGAGAGGCCCTCAGCAACTTAGCGAGACCCTGTCTTTAAATAAAAAATATTCTTTTAATAAAGGGCTGGGAATGTGGCTCAGTGGTTAAGTATCCCTGGGTTCAATCGCAGGTACCAAAAACCAAAAACCAAACCAAAACAAAACATAAAACCCTTTGTAATAGTCTATAATACTTTTTGTTACATCTTTGCTTTTATCTTACTTATTCTCTACCCCATTACTCATAATTATTTTGTAGTGTGGATGTCCCAGAATTTGGGTGTTTCTGTGTTTCATCAGGATTGGATTCAGGTTACATATTTTGGTAGAAAACTCACTGAAGTGATTGACATGTGCCCAGGATGTCACATCAGGAGGCACGTGATCTTTGCTCATCCCATTGCTGGTGATATTAAAATTGATCACTTTGTTAAGGAGGTTTCCAGCATGTCTCTCTATGCTAAAATTCCCTTTTTCCTCTTTTGTAATTGATAAATAATCTGTGTCACATCTTGATCCCTCTTGCACCTAGTTTTAGTGCCCAGGGATGACTCTTGCTGGCACTGGTCTTGACTGTGGTGCTGCATAGTGCTGATTCCCCATATTTATCGGTTGGGATTGTCCATAAGGAAGTGCTCTTTTATCTTCAGGTGGAAACAGATCTGGGGGTTGAGGTTAATGTGGGCTCCTCTGAGGTCTGAAGGAAGGAGTTTTGGGCAGAGGCTAAAACAATGTGAGAAAAGTGAACCATCAATGCTAAGATGGAAGAGGACAGGGAGAGGGACTGGCAGACACAAATCCCTGCAGATGGGCCAAGACTGGTGTCTCCAAGGACCAACAAGAGGGTCAGGGAGACCAGAGCCCAGTGGACCCAAGGAAAGGGTGGGAGGCAAAGTCAGAGAGGTGGCTGGTCTACCTCTGATTTGCCTTTTTAAAAGATTAAATTCTCTTGCCATTCTGAGCCTCTCAGATTAAATAGGTTGAACAAGTTTAGGAGCACACTGCGTTTAAAAAGGGATGTGGCAAAGAGGTATTTTTTGTAACTTGTGGTCGTATACATTGGTATACATTGTCACAAACCTTATGGAAGGCAGTTCTGTAATAAGTCAAAATTGTAAACTTAATTAGCTCCAGCAATTCTATCCCTTAGAATTTGTCTTATTTGCCTATGTGCAAAATGACCTAAGTACAATGTGACTCATTGCAACATTATTTATAGTAGTAAAACCCTGGTAGCAAAACCAGAGTCAACCAGCAGGGGATCAATTAAATACATTACAGCTCATCCATACAGTGGAGTATTATGCAGTTGGAAAAAGAAATGAGAGTGTTCTTTACTTACTAACATGGGGTAATTTTCAGCAAATAATAAATGAAAAAAATTAAGGTACAAATAATGGATTGAATGCAGAATCATTTAAGGTGGAATAAATACACATATTTGCTTCTATGGTTATGAACTACATCTTGGGAGGATATAAGGAAACTGGTAATATTGATTGTCTCTGAGAAGGAAGACGGATACTCTAATAACCCCTGCTTTGAATTTTTTCAAATTTAAACCAAATCAATTTATCTCATATTCAAAAGTAGGATGAAAATGAAAAGACTTCTTGGCATCTATGTGGAAAGGGCCCTTTGGGGGGTGGCAGAAGGAGAGGTGCTATGTCCTCCAGGACCATCCGAGCCCTTTCCGCCCTAGCCCCCCCACCCAAATGTTACTATCTAAAGAAGAAACCATCTCAGGGAAATCGCCTGAGTGGCCCAGAGAGAAAGGTTTTGCCAGGGCCACGCAGCTGGGTGGTAATGAGTGGGCAGGAGACCCTGAGCTTCTGAGTCTCTACTTGGTGCAGACCCAGTGCTACCGATCCCCACCCTCCTGCTGCCCCTCTCTCTAGCTGCCTCTTGCTTCTGCTGTGAGGCTGCAGGGGCAGCGGCAGCAGCCCAGGGTCTGCAGCCTGGGGGTCTTTCCTCTCCTCAGCCGTCCTGCTTGCCTACTGCCCCGCTCTGCCTGGGAACCCAGATATCCCAGCCCTCCCACTCTGAGATCTCCTCCACGCATGCCCAAGGACCTCCACCATAGTGTCCTGACCAGCTGACCTCCCAGAGTGACCTTCAGACCCAACCTGTCTCTCATATACCCACTAATATCCTGTCCCACACATCAGGCTCAAAACATGCCTAGGCGCCATCCCTGTCTGAGTCCGTTTGCCAACTGATGTAATTACTAACAATCCTGCCCTCCGTGGGCAGCAGTCCTCTGCATCACTGCTGTGGGAGCCGCAGAAGGGCACAGGCCGCAGCTGCACAGCACGGGTGCTTGGCACCCCCGCCACCACAGCCCTCCAGGTGTCCAGAGCAGGGCCCAGGTGCTCTGAGCTGGGGCTTGGTCATGCTCTGGGTTCTTCATTCCTTTCTACAGCAACATTCAAACTAAGAGATCGGTGAACTGCTCCTGTCTGCCTATGTGAACCAGAGACTTCAGAGGCACTAATGAGAACTGCTAATTGTGGAAATAGCCGTCCCTTGGCAGGAGTCTGGAATGTTGTTTTGCATGGGACAGACTTTCACTTAATTCCAAGGTTACTGAATTCAACATCTCTCCACTCTTTGCCTGGAATGTCACAGGGCCAGCTCTTGTAGCTGGGGCCGGAGTTTGGGAGCTTTCTGTTTCATCTCAGGCTGGCTCAGACACTGACCACACTGACCACAGGGACACCACACACAACCATGAAGAAAAGTCAAGTGTGGACAGGTTCAGTTTCAGCAAGGAAGGAACCACAGACCTCAGGCTGGAAATAAGTCCCTGTGTGCTCAAGGGGTGTGGGTGTTAGGCCCTAATGTTTAGTCATTCATAGAGGCAGACCATAATGTAACCCAGGCAAAGATGTTCCATGATGTTTAATATCTTGTTCTTTATCAACAATGCATACTTCAGTGTTCTGTGCAAAGTGGCCCCAAACATGGCTCACTAAGGGACCACTTCCACCCATCTCTCACCACACCTCTGGGATGCGCTGCCTCAGATAAAATGCATTACTGTGCATTTCTGATTTTTACTGAATACACCTGCCCTATAGCAAAATCCCAGAAGACTTACTCACAAGAGGACTCAATCTGAAAAAATGAATTGATAAATAAATATCGTCCACACTTTTAAACTTTAAGTCACTCTTTAGTTTGTGAAGCTCATTTGTAATCATTATCTGTTGCTCCTGATGTTCACCTCTTATCACCTACAGCCCAGGAAGAGAACCCAAGATTGACTATCAAGTGCCGTGAAGACATCAGGGCAAACAAGGAACCATACAGTCATTGCTTCTTCCCTCCTCTGTACAAAGCCATAGCCAGCCACCATCATCTCTCACCTGATTTCTTGGAAGGTCCAATAAACAACTTAGTGTTGTTTTGGTGGCATGGTTCCTTAGCATGAGTAATTAATTCCACTTTGGTTTGGTCTCTTGGGTCCTGGACTGGTGCTCAGTCCAAAGCATTGACCTCCCATAAATTTTATTTAACAGGTTTTAGCATGGTACTGGGCACATTGGCTACACACCCAAGACTACCCACACAGATTTCTGTGTTCAAAATATTGCTGGACTTCTTTGTAAAGACTGATATCAGAGTTAATTTATGAATGACATAAGAAAACAATCCCATTGCTTCATTTCCACCTTTATTGCCAACATCAAATAGCACTTTATATGATAATTAATTGAGTAATTCAAAGTTGTTTCCAACCATCTACCCACTGGTCTAGAAAGGGGCCAAAGGTGCCCACCTCGGGGCTCTATTAACATGGATAGCAGCATCGCTGGAGCAAGCGCAGTGCTCTGCAGGCAGCTGCGTCAAGACGGAGGTCAGCCGTGCTGTTATGGGAAACAGGCAGTCCCTGTACCCAGGGTCAGACTCTAAGCCTCTACTTTCTCCAGTTTGTTCCCCTCCCCTCCTCTCTATTCAGTTCCTTACATGGCAGACGGCAGATGGAGGTAAAGGAATGTCAGTGTTCCAGGCCAGAAGAAGGCAGAGTGAGGTAGGAGGTGGGTGGTATTCTATATTCCTCCATTCTGGAAACTGAGCCAAATGGAGGTTAAGGAAACCGGCAGGGGGATTGGCAAGTAGACTGGCCAGTATAGATGTGCACACTCAGGAAGAATGACGCTCCACCCCCACCCCACTTTCCACCCAGCCACCTGGGGAGGACCCAGAACTGGAAGGAATGAAGCACTCTTGAGTCTGTGCCAGTTCTCCCAGAATCCTCTTTGTTCCAGGTCAGAGCCCAAGAACAGGACAGTGACTCCAATCTTTTGAGAGCTTTGTTGGATGACAGCCAATGCTCAGCCCTGTCTGTCTGTAATTCTCTTTCAATTTTCCAAGATTTCCCCATCACTGAGCTTACCTGCCCTCTCCTTCCATGATGATTAAGCTTTTTCTCATCACATACCTGTTACTTGGGTGGAGATTGCTTTTGAATGCTCCAAACAAAAAGAACAAACTACCCACTTCCTTTTGACTCGTGGTCTGGGACATACTTGGATATGAAGTTGGGTGGACTTGCTAAGGAAACCTTTCACAGAGAAGATAGAGTATGATTTGAATGCATCATACCTGTCTACCCCATTTGAAAAGCCATCCCAAAGAGGGCTGATGTGGTCTGTTTGCAAATGCTGGTAATTACAGCGTGGAAACACATATTCTTTCAGACATGAAGTCAGATGGCTCTCCAGCTGCCCAGACCAGCTGATCTGAGTGCAATCACAGAAGAGCCCTGGAAATACCCCAGTCCAGGTCAACAGAGTCTATGAAATGGCATCACATCCTGGAAAGTAATCTCCAGACCCAGGAATACTAAGAACCCAGAAAATTCCAGACTGCACACATGTGAGAACAGGTGTCCACCCACCAAGTCATCTTGCCATTCCAGAACCTCCTGGGCTTTCCCCTTTCCCCTCTGGACTCTTGCCTACTCTTAAACCTTCCTCCCCCACTTGCCTCCCCACTGTGCTCGTTCCGCTCAGGCTATGCTCTCAAAGTCAAATGCTACCCACCCTCCCTGCCCACCGTGCCCACTCTAACTGCTTCCCTTGGGTCCTTTGTGCCAGACTCTTTTGAATCCTGTAATTCCATGTGGCCTTGTAATCTGCATTGGTTGATCCTCCCAGTAGAGAAGGTCTTCCTCCTACAGTGCACACAGTGCTTATCAGTGCTTAAAAAGCTGACAGACCAACTGCCATATTTGGTATAGAGATGTAATGTTTGTGCAGAAGCAAGAATAGCCAAGATCAAACCCTCACTCTTGCTTCACCTCTGAGCTCAGCATCATCCTCCTTTCACTCTGGGCTGCAAATCTTGCTCTCCTTAGACCCAAACACTTCTGTGTTTATCTTGATGTCTAAGGACAATAATTATTGACCTACAGGCTTTTCTGTTGGAGAAGTGAGCACTACCATGCCCCAAGGGGAGGAGCACCATGGGGTATCATTAGGACCACACTGCATAACTACAGCTTCTCCTGAGACCTTTAGTTCCAATGTGCAATAAGAGGCAAGAACTAGCTGCTGTCCACTTGGTTTCCAGGGACAGGGTGAGAGCCTTGGAGCTCATGGCCTCCCACATCAAAGGCTCATGCTGCCTTGAAAGAAGCCAACTGAAATCTACAGCAGTGCCTTAGGACCCCTCAGCAACCACTGGACATCTGTGTGCTGGATTGGGTGGATTGGTCCCCAAACCCGTGTGTCCACCCACCTACCCACTTCAACTACACACACACACACACACACACACACACTCCAAAGCTCTTCAGAACCTTCAATGGCAAGAGAAAAATGAAAGCCATAGATCAAGATGGAATCCTGTGGAAGGAAACAAAAATAAAAACCAGCAGAGTGAGGTGAGGGAAGAATGTTCCAAGCATCCAAGCATTTTGAGATTTTGAGGAAAAACAAATGAAAACTAAATAACAAATGAAAAATAAATTCTTTCTCAGGAAAGGAAGGCATTCCAAGAGAATCAGTCCAGCAGGTCTTTTGAGCGCCTGTCAGTGATTCTGGCATGCTTACTGCGTCCAGGCCCTGGTGGAGATGTTGAAGCAGACACAAAAATGTAGCACATGAAATGTAAAAAGAAATGGGGTTGGGGGTGTAACTCAGTGGTAGAGCACATGCTTAGCACACACCAGGCCCCCAAAAAAAGTTTGAGAAAAAACGATTCTAATATCTGACCATCTGACCTCAAGGAGCTTATCATCTACCTGGTGCTACTCAAATCTAAAGCACTTCTGGAGGTGCCACACCTGGGAAACCATTGGAACTCATTATGTCAAGCCTTCTCATGTGTCCATCACTGTCTCCCCAGAAGCGTCATGCATGTATCCCATGAGCATCCAAGAGCTGCCCCAGCTGTTGTCACGGGAAGAGGTGTCATTTCCAGCACAGTTGACCGTGGACTTCACAGAGATCAAACTTAAAGTGGGTGTTGAACATGGGGGAATTTGAAATGCAGAGCAAAAATCTTCCCAAGGGTTGAAGGAGCTCTCAATTTAGCAAAGGACTTAGGGGTACGACATCCCAGTTGTAATGTCTCTCCCACCAGCATGAACAAATGGCCGTGCTCAGAAGAGGCATGGAGTCTGGGCAGAATGGGAACGGTCCCTGACAGAGGGCATGACTGCACTGGGCTTTCGGGGTGAAGTTTTATCTCAGGCCCTCAGGAAAAGGATACTCAAGGTACTTATGACCAGGACAGGCAAAGACCCTGGACCCAGAAAGAGCAATTCTGGAACAAGGGAATCTAGACTGGGTCAATACTTTGACGATATTAAAGATTTCATTTCCTCGCCTGTGCTCCCTTGCAAGCTTTCCAGTAAAATTACTCCAAGGAGCTTAGAGTCACAGGGAAGGACAGGGTGTGTAAAAACACAGCCACTGCTTCACTGAGACCTTCAGAGCCTTTGTTTTATGATTTTGTATGATTAGCCTTTGGCATCACTAGGAAAAAATAAGTAGTTCTGTTTTTGCTGTGCTGACAGGTGGGACCGGGCCTCATGTGTGCCAGGCAAGCACCCCACCGCTGAGCGACATCCCCAGCCAGCTCATAAGTGGGTTTTAAAGTCAGGCTTTGTTGAGAAGGAAAAGGGAGTTCTACATTCTAAGAGCTCCGATCACGCGCCAAAAGCCAAGCTTGGGTGACTGAACATGAGTTTTACTCTAAGCTATGGAGAAGCTCAGGATGTGGCGTGAGGAGCCCTTCATTAGGGAGGAGGAGTGGCCCCCAGTTAGGGGGACAGAGGCTCAGAGAGACTCTGAGAGACTCAGAGAGACTCGTTGCAAATAACTGCAGTGGTGCCTTCCTCCCCTCTCACCGTCAGGTCTCAAATATGTGCGCGTAGCCGGGAGGGGAGAGGCCTGGGTGGGAAGTAGGCAGAACTTGCAGGACAGAAATGCAAGTCTCAGAGCGTCAGGGTTAGTGAACTTCTTGCCCAGGCACAGCCCGGGGAAGGCCATAAGCCCCTCAGAGAGAGCCTGCTTATGGTTGAGGGGCACACTGGATGTGGCATGGAAACTCTAGTCTGAGAAACACTGTAGGCTTCCCAAGGCTTGAGGAAGATGTTAGGACATCGCAGAGTTCCAACATCCTTCCTTCCCCATCCCTGATGCCAAGCGTTTCCACAGCCCTTAGAAAATGGAGGCTGCTCAAGTTGGAGACCTGAAGACCAAAGGCAATGACAGAGTTGTGGACAGGATCAGGACATGCCTACATGTGATCAAGGGCCAGGATCCTCTTAGTTCCATGAGCAGCAAGAACTGTGGTGCCGCACGGGACCAAGAGGAGGAGGGCCAGCAGCAGAGCTGCCCAGAACCTGACCCCAGGCATTAGGGAGCCTGCTTTCCAGTCCCCCTCCCCCAGGTAATGTCCACCTCCCTTCTCAAGCCACTAGATGCCATTTGGATAGGAAAATAGGAAGAGCCTTTTCAAAAGCTGACCATTTATTCAAAGATTCAGTTTGAAGCCTGAATCAGAAACATGTTCTCTGTGGCAAGTGTAAAGCCATGCACCTCTTCCCACACTGAGACAGGGTTCAGGAGGCATTTCAAACCATTAATATGAAAGCAAGATAACTCACACACTTTCCTTGCACTGAGTTTTAACGAATGAGAGCTGGCAAGAGGGAAGAACACTGGTGGGTGTGGCAGGGATGCCCACAGGGAATGTGGTCCCTGGCAGTGGTTTAAGTCCTGGCTGGTCATCACTCTGGATTTCTGAAAGTGCAGATCCCTGAGCTCCAATTCCAGAGCTGCTCAATTAGAAACCCATGGCTCGGCCAGGGGGTCTGCTTTGTGACTCCAATTAGACTTGGACATGACTTTCTCCAAGTTGGAGGAAAGGACAAGGGCAACAGTAGCAACCAGAGAGGTGACAGCAGTAAGGAGGGATGGGACAGAATGGCCACATGGTTGGTATCAAGCAGTCTTAACATGCTTAGCTTCAACAGTGGAGAGAGGTAGCAGTGATGGGACCACAAGGAAGCTGTCTGGATTTTGCTGTTACTTCTTATAAAGCAGGAATTACTGAGTCTAGGTGGGACTAGGCAGGAAGAATCCTGGGTAGGATGCAGTGACAGAACTGAAAATCTCTGTAACTGACAGCGAGTGCTAAAGCCTCGTGGAAACAGCTGGGTTCGGAGCACGTGCCTGAATTGACTCTGCCCCGGGGCAATGCCATGACAGAGGGGCTGGAAGACGGAGGTGTTGCAGTCACAGTGGGGATGGCAGAAGCGTCACCTGCAGGAAGCTGCATTGCGGGCCTCTTAGGGTCTGGAGATCAGATCAGTTTTCCTTGAAAATTTTAGATCCCATTCCACATTTACACAATACTACCAAAAGGCTTTCTGCAGGGAGGGCAGTGAAAAGGGGTTGCAGTGGAAAGGGGCTGAGGTGGAACAAAAAAATTTTAACAACTGTTCCTATGTACTGTTCAGGAATTTTTATGAGAGAATGCTCTTATGTAATCATGTAGCTTTAAAAAATACCAAAAACATATAATGACTACTCTAAAAATATTTTGGATAATATTTTTAAGAGGAAAATTTTAGGAAAGCCACAGTATGGCCCAATAGCTGTCTAAACAATTTATCAAAACACTAACAAGGAAGTGATCACAAATGTTTTAATGTAGTATCACTAACAGATTAACTTGACACATTGAATATATACATATCCAAAGAAATTTTATATATGAACACTTACTGCTAGTTGATCAATAAAATTCTTTGGTTCACTGTACTTGCAATGGACAAGATGTTTGGTTACATACTGATTAAATATACTCAATTTAGGGCATCTAAAAATCATACATGAAAAGTATGTCTGAAATTCTTATATTTAATTTCAAACACTAAATTTAAATAGGTTAGCCCAGATCTTTTGTGTCCTCAACACTAATTAATTAATTCCCCATATCCATTATGGCCAGCTGACTGACCTACTGCATTTAGATTTTTGATTTGTAATGATCTTTTTTTTTTTTTTTTTTTTGAACCCGGGGTTTAACTCAGGGGTGCTTAATCACTGAGCCACATCCCCAGCCCTATTTTGTATTTTATTTAGAGACAGAGTTGCTTAGGCCTCACTAAGTTGCTGAGGCTGGCTTTGAACTCAAGATCCTCCTGCCTCAGCCTCCCGAGTCGCTGGGATTACAGGCGTGTGTGCCACCACGCCCAGCTTGTAATGACTTTCTGATTGAGCTGGGAGGGAAGCTTCAGATGTTTTCAATTGAATATGCAGATATTTAAAGTAAAGATCTAAAAACTATACACCAGTGATTTTCTCAGGTTGTTGGAATCTAGGTTTTTTCTTGGTGCTTTTACATTTTACAAAATTGGGTACATTAGAAAGTTAATCATAAAAAAAAAAAAAAAAAAAAAAAAAGTTTTTAAAAAGTCCCATCCAGTGGCTGCTGGTAAAAGACCACAAAATATTTTTGGGTATTTACAGTACTGTGATTGTCAAAAGCTGTACATCCATGCACCATGAATATGGGGCAGGGGAGCCCATTTAAACCTACTTTCAAGAACCGTACTCAGTCCTCTGAAGTCTGCTAAAGGATGCTGGGTCAATGTGATTCCACATTGTAGTGCCACCAAGCAAGCACCTGGAAATTCGCACCAGAGTGAGTTCTCACCAATCTCCTCAGAAGCATTGGTCTGACTCTCCAGGCATTTATGATACTGGTAATATAGAAACAGGATTCAGAATAATTGTGGACTTAGAAAAAATTCAGTGTCAGTCAAAACATATCTAGATCAAGTTATCAGCGAAAACATTGTGGGTTGAGCTGGGGCGATAGCTCAGTTTGTCATAGAGTGCTTGCCTGTCAAGCACAAGGCCCTGGGTTCAATCTGCAGCACCGCTAAAACAAACAAAAACCAAAATACATTGTGGGTAAAGCTGCCTAAAGCATACCACACTTCTTCAAGTGGCTCACAAAAGCAAAGCAGGGAGATGATCCTGTGGAGAAATCCTAGAAAGGGTTTGGAAGTGGCAAAGATGTGTTTATCATGAAGAGGCTTCTGTGACTGATTTTTTCTACTTGGTTAGGAAGCATAATCTAATTCTGCAGAGGCTAGGCTCAGAGGTCAGAGGTCATTTAAACCTAGTGGTAACAGTAGCCAGGAACAGCGACACATGATGGGGACCTTTCAAAAGAAAACACACTGCTTTGGTTTTAACCCCTTTGCTTTGTTGGGTGTGTTACAATAGGTATGTACTCAATGCCCTACGAAGTAAATACACTGAACCACCTGGGCACTCAGAAGACCCAGCTTGCAATTTCTTGGGTTTCTCATCTTCCTCTTTGCTGGCAAACAGTAACCTGCCAACACAAAGCAAGGGCCTGGCGGATGGAGTCACCTAAGGTGCCAGCTTCTCATCCTCCTGGTGTCCTCCCCATTTGCTTAAGTCTGGCGCTCTAGCCATGTGGCTTTGCTTCTGGTGCATGCTGGTCAGCATGAAGCAAGCAATTTGAAAGGGCCTGTGGGATCAGCCAGGGTTGTTGTTGCTCTTTGCCACCTCCATGAAAATACGGGCTAGTGTGATGCAGGACAAGAGGTCCCTGGAAAATGCTCTCTCTCCAGGGCAGGCTGACTCCCCAGTGAGCCAGGTCAGACTAGAACTGCCCTAGAGACACCCAGCTGTAACCACCGACCTACCCTGGAAACTAAATATTGTTGCACAACAAACATTGTCCCTTTGTGTTTTCTGCATTACTTTTGTGGCATTAGACAACTGCCCCAGCAGGTCTTGACTTCTGAGTTTGAAATCTTTCACAGCTTTTCTGAGATCCAGTCATCTAATAGCTAGCATCTCCTTTGTGCGAAGCAGTACTCTTACTTTATCCTCTTAACCACTCTGAAAATTAACTTTCCCATTTTGGGGAATTTGAGGAAATGAGGCTCTTTGAAGCTAACTGATGAAATGATTTATCCAAGGTCACACAAATGGGCATAATCAGGGCCCAAGGCCCCAGACCTCTGAGTCCAAGTCCAATTTTATTTTCCATTATCTCAGAAGTGATAACCAAGGCTTAAAGCTAGCAGAATGCTATTCTGTAGATATCACTGAATAGCGAAAAAAGTTTGTTTAAAGAAGGCAATTGAGTTACAGCACTGTTATTCAAGCATTCCATCCTTATCATTCTTGTTAAATAGCTTTTGAAGTATTGTTTTTCTCCTGCTGAGAAACAGCCACAGAATCAAGGAGACCAAATCACGAGTCACCTTCCCAACTTTCCAGTTCAAATTTTAAGTTCAAAACCCCTTCTAGCCAATCAAAGATTATATAAATTGTGAACCTAAAGACTATTCCTTGGTGGCAATATAGGTTAGAAAAAAAGCATACCCACTGTCACAACAGATATAAATTGGAAGATGGTGGAAACACGCACCCACGTTCAAGGATAATCTTTAAAGAATGGAAGCAAGCCTGATTCTTAGGTACTGAGTTCAAATTTTAAGCCAAATTTAGCTTTTAGTTTTTTGAGGTTTCTTTTTTTTTGCAAAGAAGTGGGGGTACTACCATCATGTGAAGCTTTTATTTAAAAAATTGTGCTGATACTACTTGAAAATCATTACTTAACTTTGTCTTTTGCTGCAAGACTAGGATGCATGGAATACTAGTCAATGTAGGTTAATGCAGTCGTCATGATTACGTGGTGAAACACCATCTCTTGAAATTTCAGTTCTTAAAAAGCATAGACACAAATTAATTCAGTATTCTAAGACAAGGGAGTTTTCTAATGGTTTCTTTAATTGCAGGGGGTTCGGAATAGACTGGAAAAATAAGAGACAGCAGGTGACATTTTGGCAAATAAAAATTGTGCCGTATCTTACATAAAAATTGTTGGAATCTCTGAAAACCAAAGTTTGTCAAATCTAGCTACACTTTATTAATGTATATTTGACTTTAAGCATCTGGATACCAGAATAAAGGTCAGGAAATTAATGCTTTAATAAAACAGCTAAATGTTTACAGTGTAACACTTACCTGTGGTTTTCATTTTAGAATTGAAAAAAAAAACAAAACCTCCTTTGCCTCTTACTTCCTTTTATGCATGTAGCTTGTTGCAGAAAATCCTGACTTCCTTTAACAACTTCAGAGCATATCAAGAAACCACAGTGCTTTGCAGGCCACTAATTCTGTTACAGATGAAAGCATTCAATTATCTCTATAAAATTCAATTCCTTAGAAAATGTGTTTGTGATTGACGAAGTATGTTCTTAAAATGCGGGTACACCACATTATTCAAGATCTTGATTTAAAAGTTGGAATGAAGTAGTCTGTGGTTCTTGGGTAAAACAAAGACACTAATCTGCTATTTCAATATAAAAGGGCAACCTAGACGTTCTATAAAATACTTTATTCCACATGGTAAAGGAGACTTGTTTAAGTCTACATTTGTACCACCGCAGCCCAAACATATTTAAAAAATACAACCATTTAAAAGTGAGTAATCACTTATATTAAAATGTTATTTACATGGCACTGGTGTGGTCAAATACTGCCAATAACAAGTCAATATAGATCTCCCATGCAAAGAACCTTAAGATTTAAAATATTGCCACTGTAGTTCAAGATGGGTGGTCTCAATACAGAAACCCTATTGGGCAGCTCCTACAGCCTCTGAAGATTCACTACTATTGGAATAACCACTGTGATTAAATTTTCAGAGGGCTCTGTAGATTAACAAACATCAGCTGTTATAAAAAATTCATTTCATTAGCACACACATACAGGATGCGGTAATATGCAGCACCTTCCCTACCCCAGCCCAACCCAGCAGCTCATCCCTGCCTGGGTCATGGCCAGCATTCTGATCATTGCTGCCAATCAAATGTAGCCCAATGTCCTTGTAGACTGTGAAACCCAAGGTATACAGCAATCTATGGCTTTCACCTCCCACTATCTGGTGTTATTATTCGTGGGCTTAACAGTAGCATCTGCTTGGCTTGTGGCTATTAGTTTCCTGTTCACCACGTATAGCAGTAACTCAGTAATGTCTGGTTTTCACGCACATTCAGACCTAAAAGCAAGAGGTACTCCAAAACCTCATTTGAGAGCTTCAGAAAGTCCTCTCCATCTCTCCAAATTGAATGCATCCTTGTACACTGTACTTACTTTGTTCATGTTCTTCCTGGACTACATTGTTCAGAAGCAACTTTTGCTTCCTCTGATCACATCTCTTCCCTGAACTACCTTTAAAACTTTTAATCTTATTACCACGTAGCATTAAGGGTAGAGGCAGCCAATATTAACCACTGAAGACACGCTGCAAAAACTGGCAAATTACTTTCTCAAATTCCATTTATGCTATAACCAGTAAGGTCATGCAACTTAGCCCAGAGCACAGTAAAAGCGTATACTTTTGGGTAACTCCTTAAGAAGCACACTTGTATGCTGACTTATCCTTGAACTTGTTCCTCTGACTCAATGTTCTTGCCTTCTATTAATGTGGTTGATTTTAAGAATATAACTACTAAAAGTCTATGTTTAAAGAAGCATGAAATTTTATAAAACTATCAGTTAAACTGAGTCAACAAGTATTCCCATACCTATTCATTGTAGCACCAGTTTTCATTATCTGTATGACATCCCATTTTTATTCCCTTTATTAAACTGTTAAACTTCTAGTTCTTAGTCTCATTGCATATTTTGATGAAAAGGACAAATAGGTAAAAAAGATGAACAAGTACACAGCCAAAATATGCTTTTGAAAAGAAGATGAACATAGTCTTCACCCTAGCTCTTGGACATGATTGGTGTTTAAAATGATACTGGATTACATCAGTTTGATACCAATATGCCTCCTTTCTGCACCAAGGTTTCAATCTATTTTAAAGCAAATAGGGAAAAAAGGATATACCTAGTGGGGAAACTGGCGAACATAAATCTTAGTTGTTGTCCCGTACTCTTCAGCCACTTGATGAGCGTGTGGGATGTAGGGCCATTTGTCTTCCAGTGCAGATAACCACCGACCCTACAGCAGGATAGTCAGCAGACATGCTCCCAGCTGGCTAAAGAAGGTTCTCCAGTTGTCTGTAACTGATGTTGTAGCTAATGCTGAATAGTGCCTTTGGGACTGTTTACAGTTACCTATTGCAGAAACTTTGGAAGCAAGCCTGCTTAGGTTTTCTCCAAATAAAAAAGTTGGATGAAATTATACTGGTCTGTGGGCTGCCCAATGCCAAACAGGACAGTGTGCTTTAGCTTGAGGTCCCCTTTTTAATGCACCCTAAAGCAAGTTTGTCTAAAATGATTTGAAGAAAGTAACCTGCTAACCAACCACTGATCCACCTACAGACCAAGCTCTCCTAAGGTACGAAGATTCTAGTTGCTCAAAAAAGTTCCCTGAGTTTTTCAATTATCTTATAACTAGTTATGAGATTACGTCCACTATTTTCCAATGGGGCCTTTAAAAAACAGGGTTTGCTTTTTTTTTGCTAAATGTATTTTGAAAGTAAACCTGAATTTCACCTTCTAATTTGTGTACAATGTAGATCTTGTCTATTAGAATGCTCATTCGGCACAAGCAAGCTATGAAATGAACTAAAATGCCTAACTAGAACTGTGTGGTGTGTGCAGTGTGTTTGGTCATATAAACGGTGCCTATCTGAGAGAGGGATGGGACAGTCTTTTTGTGTCAACACCAAATTTAAAAAAACAAAAAGATCCATTCTTAAGAGCATACATATATCAAGTACATACAACTTTGTATTCACATAATTTAGGCAATGGATACCAAAATGTAATCCCCTCTGTAAAGATCATTTTAAACCAAAATCACTTAAAACATTAAAAATCAGTGTCATAACATGGTCAACAACTCAAATGGCTTTCTTTTTAATGCTAGGATAACTGTCCACCTTTCAATGGCAACAGTACTGTTAACACAGGTAAATAAACAAGGTAAAAAGTGAAAGCACACACAGATGCACACAAATATATATATAAATTGACCAGAAATCACAGGACATTTAAGCAATATTTTCTTAAGCAGAACTATTTTTTTTAATACTTTAAATAGACTAAAATATTTGGTGTGGGCAGGGGAAGGAAATCAGTATTTCACAATTTTTTAACTTGAAAACCAGATGTAATAAAGCCTCAGCTCATTGTTTAAGGGGGAAAAAAAAAAAAGAACCACATCATTCTTCTAACAACCATAGGAGGAAAGCTTACAAAGAACACATTTAAGTCTCCATCACAGTGCACAGAGGATGCAGCCAGAGGACTAGCAGAGAGGAGCAAGAGGAGTCCGCATCTATCACACTGCATCACGCTGATGCCGCCTCAGAAAATCTCAGCTCACTTGCTCGGTGTTTATCTGGGAAGCACCTTAGGAGTA
Organism: Glaucomys volans; assembly: GCA_020662805.1. NCBI lineage: Eukaryota > Metazoa > Chordata > Mammalia > Rodentia > Sciuridae > Glaucomys > Glaucomys volans. The sequence goes on along the minus strand of JAJEJO010005357.1, from coordinate 179,201 downwards.
GGAGGACTTACGACTGGAGAGCAGATGGTTCAGTCTATAATCAGGATGCCCAATTCCTTCACCTGTTATTTGCTGATGGTGTTTAATCATTTCAATACAACAGTCACCAAAAATAAAAATACCACATTCTGGTTTCTTGAGCAGGAGACCACAAGATGTAAGAGAGGTCAGAGCATCAAAGGTCATAATTTCCCTCTGGTCATAAATTCCACAACCACTCAAGTTTTTGTTTACTGTGAAAAATTTAAATTTCACATTAAATTTAACCCCCCAAAGACACATGATTTGTACTGAACACACACAGATTCTGAAGAACTCAGCTATCTAGTTGTCCCTTCTGTATTCTACTTAATAACCAATTACCGTCCTGGGTCACTGTTAGTCTCACCATGTTAGTGCTTTTAGCCATTACTGGTTATAAATCTTAAGTTCTATCCACAGTAATAAGTGACTGGAGGATATATATCTTAGTATCAGAAATGTTGAAGCCATGGGCAGCTGAATACAGTGGCAACCATGACCAGGTCAGGGAGTAAGGGTACATTATGGGAACACCTGAGGTAGTCAACTCCTCCTGGATCTCGCCTAGGTCTAGTACTGAGTCCTGCATCCGGGAAACCCCTCCGTCCAGGCATGTGAGGGCAGCTGGTCACCCTAAGGACACCACTTGCTCCTCCATTAGCATCATGAGCAAAAAGTTACAAATGTCTTAGAGTGTAAGGCTACTTTTAAGTACATCAACCCACAAAAGGTTTTTAGCTCACTTGCTAATGGCTAGTTCCTCAAACCTGCTAAAAGGTTAGAAGTCCAGAACTACCTTATTTAAGGTGTGAAACATAAGAACATTTGTGAGTAACCAAATTTAGTGAGTTTAATCAAAATTCACCCATGAAACCTGTTTCCAGACAAATGTTCCAAAGGTTCTTCTGGCTTTGTCCAGTTATACAGCATTTTACTGTATGTTTTCTAGATTTTCAGAGCTGAGTGTATAATCCAGTTCTGTATGTCTTTTCATATTCTTTTTTTAGGTGAAAACATTCAATGCCAGCTATTGCCCACATTCTTGCTTTATAGATTGAAAAGAAGACTGCCAACCAGAGATATTTCCAAAAACTCAGAATTATGTTACTTTTAACTGTGCTCTACCAGAAAGTTTGGCCTTGGGGGGAAATTGCAAAAAATATTCTCAGATATGAACATTTTTATTTTGCCTACAATGCTGTGACTGCAGTTCAAAGACTGCAGAAGTGCTTTCAACTTAATCTCTACAGTTTTTCTTTGTTTACCCTCTTACATTAAATGTTTAGTGTCACAGCATCACTATCACTAATAAAGACACACAAATATTTATGCCTCAAAGTCAGGGTCAAAAAAGCAAACATGAAGCCTGAGGTAATATTGGCCTAAGAAATGCCCAATCAGGACTCTGCATTTTGCCAAGAAAAATTTAATTAAAAATGCATGCGTGATATCTAATTGCTACATATAATTATTTCTCCTGATTTAAAGTAGTCTGTGAGCATATGAGTTACATAAACCAACAAAATGACTACATTCTTAAGGCAATGACATAAATTTACAAGAAAATTACCTATTCTTTCTCATCAAATTTCTTTTCAGCTTGAACAATCCAAGAATGTAAATAAGAAAGACAAACAGCTATTTTCCTAGGAAAAGGAAATTTTCCCTGGAAGAACAAAGACTCTAGTAAGCCTCCTATTCCTATAGACAAATGCTAAGAACCAACTTTTTGCTCCAACACTGTAAAGGGCAGAACTTAATATAGAACTAGAAATATGGCAAGTTACCTAGTGACTAACACTGTAAAATAGCCAAAAATTTAAAAGCCACAGGGAAAAAGGAGAATAGTTGATTGTGAAATGGAAAATATATATTTTTATAATTCTAAAACTTTTTGTCCTTAAAATCAATATATTACGGATCATTGTCTAATAACTTATATTTAATTACAAATAGAAAGTAAATCCCTATTTCCCATCCCAAAAGAGCAAACTGCAAAGTCTGGAAAAAAATTCTCATTTTTCTGAAAGGCAGAATGTCATTTTTCCTGAAATTTTATTTAAAAAAAAACCAACAAACCAACAACCCTCAGAGCCCTCTGTGTGGAGTTAATGAACCCCTGTCACCTCTATAATCAGTGGCATTATTCTTCTAAAGAATCTTTACATCTCAATAATGAAATTTGGTTCCATTCTGGACCTCATGTAGCAAGTCAACTGACACTGATGTTAACATGGCTTAATATTCCCTGGCCAGGTCCCCTGTGGGTCAGGGATGGTCCCAAGGAACCTTGGAAAATCCATTTCTGTTGCATACAACTAAGAAAACAGGCCAGAACCACCTAGCTATCACTAGATACAGGAGACCTTTACCTTGTAGTGGTACTTTCCAGGTATCTTAAGCAGCAATCTCAAGGGGACAGAGGAAACTAAGTGGGGATCAACTTAACAAAAAGTTAATACTAGGTCAGTACATTCCAGAGACTACTGGATGTATAATAATTTAGTGAAGGGGTATATGGCAAAGCTTTACCTGATGTTAAAAAATTTGACTTATGATTATTGTCAAGCCACCTAAAAATGGCATGCTAAATAAGCTGCCAAATTATGACTTTGGCAGGTATGGTGATGTAGGCCTGCAATCCCAGCACTTCAGGAGACTGAGGCAGCAGGATTTCAAGTTCAAGGCCAGCTTCAGCAAGTTAGCAAGACCCTGTGTCAATACAAAAAAAGGGCTGGGGACACAGCTCAGTGGTAGAGAGCCCTGGGGTTCAATCTTCAGTGTCACCTGCCTCCTGCCTCTAATTATACTAGTGAAAATTACACTGATGGTCTGTCCATGAAAGGAAAATATTTACAAGCAAGTTAAGAACTTTTTCCTGGGATCTGAGATTTAAATAATGGAATCACTTATCATTGTTAAAATGACCCCAACTGTTAGTTTTTCTATGAGTGTATGTGTATTTAAATTTGTACACACATATTATATACTTTACTTCCTACTAAAAAGTGTTAGGCAGTTCTGCTATATGTAAAGGTAACTATAATATCCAAGAGAGAACAGTTCCTACTCAAGAAATCACATGAACATTGAGACAAGTTCTTATAAAGGTGGTCATGAGACTAGTATAGCTCACATTTCCTGGTTGTGAGGCTCAAAACACAAGAATTGTACTGGAAGAGATAATTTGCCCCTCAATTGCAGCACACAAAAGGTAGTCCAAACAAACAATATTCATGAAAACTTGAAAAGGAAGGTAGAGAAAGGAGCTCCAATAGCAGGATTCTCACTCTCTGGAGACTTCACACCATTGTCATCCTGATTGTACTAAATACAACAATCCAGTGCTCTGAGACAGATGGTGGCTGGTGTTACAGGGAATTTACTGGCTACAAGTGGCAGAAAAGTTCATAATCTTAAATATAACTTAAAATAGAATCTGACAAATTTCTACTTGCCAGTCACAAAGGCATTTAACTGGACAGAATTTCAGAGTCATTTTGTAAGATTAAAGCAATGTACCAACTTCAACACTATAACATTCTTGGTAAAGAAATGAAGACATGGCATAGGAAAGCACCCTCCTTTTTTAGATAATAGTAAATTCAAAGAAGAGAGACATTTCGATTCTGCAGATAAAATACAATTGACAGGGAAAGGGCAATCAGCAAGTACCACTTGGATACATGTTGTCAGAGGGAAGGAAAAATAAAATTCAGTGGAGGAATATCAAGGGTTTAGTAAAGCAAAGCGGATGAAGAAAATAGGCAATAATTTGATACATTTAAACATCAATGCCTTAAATCAGAGTAAGAGGAAAGATCCCTGGTTGCTCATGTCCACGGATTACTAAGTTATCTAGAGATACTTTGGGGACTGGGGCTCAGTGGAAGAGTGCTTACCTAGTGTGCAAAAGGTCCTGGGTTTGAACCCCAGCACTAGGGGGTGCAGGGGAAGATACTTGGGGAGATGGCTCAGAAGGGGACAAACAGGAATGTTCAGCTTTTAAAACAAAGATATATAAACACAAATTTTAAGTACAGTGAAGATTGTCTTGTGTTACTTTATATTCATCAGACTAAGATGGTGCCTAATACAGAATAAAAGCTCAAACTAGTAATTTTCTTAAATGATAGATTTTAAAGGTCTATATGGGTAGCTTCTGGAAGAGGTAGAAAAAGCAACTGGGTATATACTTTCTTTCTTTAATTTCAACTAGCAAGAGACTGATTGTTTTTCACTTTCAAAGTCTTAGTCTTACTGAAATTCACAACAAATGTATAAATAAAGTGAAATTAAAATAATTTTAACAAAGGAGAAAATCTGAAGATGTTCAAAGACAGATCAAATTAAATTGCATATGGTTTAAGGTAAAAAATATAATAGATATTACATAATTTGCAAATATATACTTAGAATACAGAGTAAGAGTACATAAATTAAATACTTTTAAGAAAAATCAGGCAGATTTTCTTCTGGCAAAGTGACAGGTCCTGAGAGTAACAAAGCCCCACACACTAAACCAGCTGAAGGGCCAGGACCATATCCTAATCATATTTTTATTATTCAACATCTGTCACAGTGGCTGGGTAAGCAACAAGTATCAGTAAGTGTTCACTGACTGAATGTATACTATAATGTAAAGTCAGTGTAACTGGTATGGTTCAGGCCTTACCAGGAAAGCTCCTTTAAACAGGATGAAAGAGCACAATTTAGTGGTATTCCAAAAGATTGGCCCAAATCCAGACTTATTTTCTAATTTGGGTATAAAGACTTTTCAAATTTTATTTTTAAAAAAGCAATCAAACTCTTTTCAAAAATCTCAGGCAGAACTCCAATAGAAGATAAGTTGCCACTGGCTGGACCAAAGTCAGTGGGAATAGCATCAGCCTCTACACCCAAAGCCAGCCCCACAGTCTTTGTAGAGCCGCTGGGAAAATCCCACCTCATTTTAGAACTGGGTGAGCAGCATGGCCATCCAGTTCTCAGGGTGTTACAGTGCAGACACCACCAGTACCATGGAGAACAAATTCTAAATATTGCTGATTAAATAAAGACAATTCAAAAGAGAGGAGATCCTATCATTTGGAATAAAAACCATCCCCTATAAGGAAAAAATACAGAACAAAAATTAGGCCGCAGTAGACAAAATATAATGCAAAATCAGTATGTCATTAAAAAGTAAATGTGATCATTAAACATTCACACAAAAGAAATCACTGTGCTGAAGTCGACTGGTCAACAATGTAAATGCTCAATACAATAGGTGTCTCCAGAGTTCAGTCCCAGTTCCACCCTGTACAGAAAAAAAAAAACCCTCCTGAAATACAGAGAGATGCTCCACTGTTGAAATGCCACAGTTGGCACTACTTAACACATCAATGAAGATCAACTGCCAGGACCTTCTACCACTTTCAAAGTTGCTCTCTGCCTCCAGATCTGTTCCCTAACATTAGTACAAGTTCTTCAGTATGTAAAAATTTCCACAAAGGGCAGACACTACACAGATTATCTCCAGCAGGCCTGACAGTGGTTAATAACTGGGACATTTACTCTAATCACAAGATGGGCAATAGAAGTAATAATTAGCAGGCAGTGGGAAGTCTGGAAACAAGCAGCAGGTCACTATGTTGGTGAAAAACTGCAAAGAAAGCATTGGTAAGTTAAGTGGTATTGACCTGGTGCAAACACGATTTTTACAGTAAAGATCTGAGGAAGAAGATATAAGTGAAAATGACATAACGCAGTCTGTCACAAAATAAGGCCACCTTCAACATATTATAAACTGTAGAACCATTCTGATCTTCAAGTTTGGATTTGTGTAGAGGTTTCTGTGTAAAGAATTAACACCTAAGAGTGAGTCTCCTTCAGAATGAGCCTTTGCGCTTGATGCTGCTCTCTTCCCCTGGAGTGCTTATCTCCCTTGGCTCTTCACATGGCTTGGTCCTTCCAGGTCAGGTGTTAGCTCGAGCATCACTTCCTTAGAGGCCTTCCTGATGTCCTACCTGAAGCATCGCATCTGTTATTCTCTAGCACAGTACCCTGTTTATCGCTTTCACAGACAGGATGATTACAGGTTAGAATAACTGCTGTCTCAGCAAAGGCAGAAACTATAGCTGTCTTGTTCACCTTTACCCAAAAGCTAAGAAAGTTCCTGGCACAGAACAGGTGAACAATAAATATCTGTTGAATGAATAAAAAAATTACTATACCAAATTTTACATGAACACATACATATACACAAATATATAGGAAAATGGGGGAGTATCCAATAGAAAACAACCAAATGCTGAAAGTATCGAAAATGATACCTGTACATATGGATGTGAATATGGTTTCAAAGAACAAGTACCAAAGGTATCTATCTTCAAAAATATGAAAATTTACGAAAAAAGGATCAGAAGTGGTATTTTCCATTTCTATTAAGATGCAAACAAGAAGAAATGTTTACACTGCAATGAGTCAACATCAGACATAATAACAACTTGCTGCAGAATGGACTACCAACAGAACTGCTGGAATCTCCTCTCACTGCAGAGCATAAAATGTGGTCAACCACATACCCAGGTTTAGTGAAGAACAGCTCAGACCACAGGTAATTTTAAGTTAAAAAACTTGCTAAACAGCTTCTCCCCCAGTTTTAAAAATTCTGAATTCTTAATTATGTAAAATAACATTCAATTTATAAATTGAATACAACATACTTTAAAAACAGATGGCCCTTACCTGCTGATCATACCTCAGCGTCAGTTTTCTAGGTATTTTGCAGAAGCAATTACATTTATAAAAGGTCCATTTCATAATACAATCTGGTAAGTAAGTCAAATGAAGCTACTCAAACCAAAGAGCAGAAGGCCTGCTGCTGAAATATTTTAAAATACCTTTAAAAAAGGGTATTTATATTTATAGATTGGCTTTAAAAAGGATAAATATACTGAAGTAATTCTAGCATATCCCTGAAAACAATTATACTGCCACTTGTGCATTCTTTATGAGATGGAAGGTTAAGTCAGTAGACTGATAGGTTATACAAGTCAATTATTACCTGTTGAAATCTGGTTCTAAGACAAGGGGACTTACTTTGCAGGAACTTTTACTGGACCCAGAATTAACTGGTGCCAGCAGTGTCAGCACAACTGGAAATGATGTCATGCTGCACTGTTTTGGTATCAGAACAAAAGTGGGATGAAGAAAAGAGGCTTGGAAAGGTTTTCAGTATGGTTTCCTTATAATGAGATTTAGCAGAAAATAAACAAACATAAAAAGAATGTTAAGCCCCACTGAACACATTAAGATCAAGGATTTCAAAAGTTAATCCACTTTTCTTCCCCCAAGAGTTTATTTTTGGTAAAAGGCAGAAAAATTAGTTTTTCCACAAGGAAAATCTGCTTCTAGATGATAATTTGAAAATCTTGATATATATTATATATTTAAAAAGACACAAAAATAACGGAGAAGTGGGAATAACAGATTAGGTACTGTAACTTTATAAAGGCTTGCCTAGATCAAGAAGCAGCACACACACACCTCATTTATGCAAACTAAAAATGTGTATAAACAGCACAATACTGCGATACTGGGTCATGATACATTACCTGTACACATAACTACTACTGTTATTAATAAACCTTTGGGACACTCAGTCTTATGCCCAACAAGATACCAGTAAGTCTTTAAATCTTCTTTTCCCCCTTTACGGGAAGACACTTCTAGACACTAATTTTTCCATCCAATATTCAAATATAGGAAACAGATTCCACAAGGTGCTTTAAATGATGAGACCTCAAGTGCTGTTTTCTCTCTGGAATTTTTGGATAGCAAACAGTCCATCAGGACCACACACAAATACTATGACAGAAGAGTTGTTACATTAAGTCTTTCGATGGGACTCAACTGGTGATGAGCTTTAGGACATGCTCGAGCAACGCACTGAAGGGGATCCCATCTGAGTTAATACTTTGTCCAACCACTGTAGAGGTCCATTCAGATGGAGTTCAATCCAGCAAGGAGTACTTGTTACTGTCTGCCTTCTGTTTGAAAGAATATAAGAAAATAATCATGAAATTAAAAGAACAGCATGGCTATATTTAGGTACATGCATTAAGAATTCAGAGGAATTAAAATGTTGTAATAGTCAGGTATGATGGTGCACATTTGCAGTCCCAGGAGGCTGAAGTGGGGGGATCACTTGAACCCAGTACTTAAGACGAACCCGGGCAACAAAATGAGACCCTGTCCACAACCCCACCCCCCAAAACCAAAAATAACTCTGTATATATACTAAGATCTAACTTCTTTTTTGGATATTTTTTGGATAATTTTGGATATGATTATTATTTTGAAAAATGGATGATTTTCAAAGTACTACAATGAGTTTTTTCTTTTAGAGAGATTTAAAAAGCATTCTTTTCTCCTCCAACTAAAATTAGTATGGTATTTGCAGGTAAATGGATGGAGCAGGAGAACATCATACTAAGCAAAATAGGCCAATCCCAAAAAACTGAAGGTTGAATGTTTTCTCTGCTATGTGGATACTAATTCACAATGCGGAGAGAGGCAGAGAAAAATAGAGGTACTTTGCATGAGGCAGAGGGATGAAGGGAGGGAAAGGAGGCGTGGGGGAGAAAGGATAGAAGAATGAATTGGACATTATTACCCTATCATCCTATGTACATATATGATTACACAACTGGTGTGATTCTACACCATGTACAACCAGAAGAAGTTATACTCCATTTATGTACAAGGTGTCCAAGTGCATTCTATTGTCATGTATAACTAATTAGAGCAACAACAAAAAAATTCAGCATGGTAACTTCCCAGGAGAGATGTGAACTAGGAAGGGCTGTCCCAAGCAAATGGAGAAATATGATAACCTTATACATTAAATCAATCAGACTAGTAAACACTCAAATATCAAATGGAATTTAAATGGAGCAGGGTTCAAATTTGAAGTTTATTAAAACAAAACGTATTTTTTCATCCTTTTTATTTTTTGAGACAGGGTCTTACTAAACTGATGACACTGGCTTTGAACTCTCAATCCTCCTGCCTCACTCTGAGCCACTGGGATTACAGGCATGCACCACTTCACCCAGCATCAAACCAGAACTTTGACCCAAACAAAATTCTTACAACAGAATGTTAAGACTTATAGTTCAACTCTCCCTGATGGAGCCAATGAACAACATCCCTTTTAGCAACATCACTCAGGCTTTTGCTTAAACAACAACTCTAGTACTTCAACAAAAAGGGGTACTCCCTGGGAATCACAAATTACTGATTGACATCCTGTTGCTTCCATAAACTGCTTTTAGTTTTTATTCACTATATAGAATAAGTCAACAAATCTGCTTTTGCTTCTTCAACATAACAGCCCTTCAAACATGAGAAAAGTCCATAATCAACTCTTCATCTCCAAACTTTCAAGTCAGATTCACTCAAAGTTGATTTGGATTTCTCATTTTGGTATATATGCTACTGGGCCTTTGAGCTTTTCAAAGTGGAACCTGAAAAAATTTTTAAATTTTAATAAGTTCACTATAGAAAGGAAAGATGAAGGCAGTGCTTCTAGGCACCAGGGAAAACACATTGTCAATTTGTTATTCTGGAAAAGAAATATGCCTAATACTGTTTAAAACTATTTCTAAGGATATGATTTTCTGTAGCAGATGGCATCAGTGCCCCACACTATACCTTCAGATTCCCAGTGTGCTCTAGCCAACTTCCAAATGCAGCTTTCTGAATTTCTATGCCTGAGAACTTCCATGCTATTGCCTGTATGTGCCAGGAAATTAACATCAGTTGGCATGGGTAACTAATGAGGAGCACTACTTATTCAACTGGTCTCAACTAATTTGTCCAGTTTATTTCTCTCTATTTTCTAAACTCCGTACCAAATTGCTATTCTGCTGTCAGGATTACAGTTTTCCAAACTGCCCATCCCCATCTACTGAAATTCTATGCATCTTTTAGAACCTAGATCATATGTCATCTCTACCAGGGAGCCTTCCATTAGCCCCACATTTCTCCTTTTACAATATTTAACAGTCTGCCTAATGTCAAAATGCATGTCTGCACATGTTTTAATCATATCTTCTACAACACCAGCACAGTGATTTGCAACAGGTTTGGATCTAGAAGCCTCCAACTTTCTTTTATTGTTTTTACAAAAAGATTTGCTGACTCCACACCTCAATGAAAATAAATATAAATGAACTTAAGAAGATCCAAAATAATGGAATAAAAAATAATTACACTATAGATATTTAGGAAACAAATATGTATTTCTTACCGATATTCTGCTCCCCATCCTTTCACGAAACTCATTCTTATGGTGCACATTCTAGTTAACTGATAGACGGCTTCAAAACCCTGATTTACAGATTGAGCCAGAAGAGCAGCAAATTCCTGGTTGTTGAAGATCTTCAGATTACAGCCTAGGATTGAGAAAAAGTAAAACTGCAAAATCTGTATTGTTCTTAGAAAACAATTTTAAAAGGGCAACAGGTTTTATTTAGAACATGAGCATGCAAAAGCATCTCCTGATTCCTAAAATTATTAGCAACTACAAAAACTAAGCAAGCTGATGTGACAGGTTTATTTATTATTGAGTCCATACCTGGTGGAATTTTACACACTGTTGCAGGGTGCCAGCCGTATCTCTGATTACAATTGGGGCTCTGCACAAAGATTGCACTATCACTTAGGCACTCAGCAAAAACTTCCCCACCTATGTAATATAAGCGCACTCCTCTTCCTAAAACAAAATACATATGGGGTTAGTCTTATAACACTTAACTATTTCAGTGTGACTTTGGGAGAGTCTTCTTGGAAGAATTCTGAAATGATAAAAGGTATTCCATGACTTTTTTTTCACAGCCATGTTTTCTTGAAGTCTAACTTTGAAATATACCACTATATTTTTCCAAGTATTTTTTAACAATGATTTTTATTTTTGAAATATGTATTTATAAAAAATATTTAAACTATGTAAAAAAATTACAAGGATAATAAAATAGTTTCACATAAATTATTATTTTGAAATCAATAAAAGTAACTGAATTAATTTCAAAGGAATTAACATGTTTGGACAAATATCTCTTCATTATTAATAGTATTACCTTATAATTCCATGAAGAATAAGAAAAGAGATTTTTAAAAAAGTTAAAAATCTATGTATTATGGTAGCAACCAAATCTCCAAATATGTAAGCAGAATTAGGTAAGAAAGAATTATATTGGCTATTTTAATAATTCTTTCTGAATTTGACCAAAGACACAGCTGCTATTAAGGGATTTTTTAGATATAATTAAGGCAGAAAATCAACTGACTTTAAGAAAGGAGATTGTCTTTATTATGCAGCAAGAAAACTAAGATAACCAACAAACCAGATTTAATAGACAAATGCAAAACTTAGCATTTATTCTATTAAGAGACTATTCTATAAATAAGACTGGAATATTTGTGCAGCAATCATGTTTTCAGGAAAACAGTAAATCCAAAAAGTGGATTTTTTTAGTCTATATTGTCTGATACACATGCATTTTCTGGTCATACAATAAATTAGAAATCCAAAGTAAAAAGATGATCTAAAATTGAAGCAAATATTCTGTTGGGAGAAAGGGGTAGATGCAAGTAAAGTACGGGTGGGCACTCCAAGGACTTCCTCACCTGCAGTAATACCTCGGCACTTTAACAAGAATATCCAAATTCATATGTCAAGCAAGATTTGCCATATGAAGTCAAGTAACAGAACCCTAGGTACTATGACTTTACAGTCATCGCTATGGTAATCAGCATTATTTCTCTAAGAATGTGATGGTTAATTCAAAGAAAACAAAATCAAACCATTATCAAAAGAAACTACCTTAATGTGATGAGAATGCTTCACAATTATTAGTGCTTTCAATCTTTTTCACCTCATTATTAAAAAAAATATTGAGTACCCCAAAGGATTTTTGTGTATGTGGAATATATTTGTAGAAATTTACCATGTTATGTTATTAATGAGATTTTTAGAAGTATTCATTTAAAAATCAAAAAAGAATCCTTTAACTTATTAATGTAAATAACAGGTTTATAAAAAATAACTACATTTCCAAAGCAAAAAAAATGAAGTGTGGCAATGTTTCATAGTTTTGCAAATTTCTTTAATAATAATAAAAGAATAATAGGAGATGTAATAGGAGAGATGGATTCTCAGATCATATCTCATATCTTGCAACACTACACCTTAAAGCCTCTGGGATACTTCATTATACGTTTCTGAAAAAGTGAGAGTGAAAATATCTAACAAGTAACATATCTCAGCACCATTATGAAACAGTTCTAACCTCACAAACTTACTGAAAGGGTTTCTAATACTGCCAGACCCCCAGACCACATTTTAAGACACTCTGAATAATATTTTGAACTATATTAAATGACAGTTCTTGTCTTAGATATCTAGCCTCAGATTAATAGAAGATCTGGTTTAATACATGAAGTCATGGAAGGAGCAAAAACAAAACAAAACATCAACAAGAAAAACCCAGGAGATAAATACTGGGGGAAAAAACATGATTTATAAAAATTATAACCCAAAAATCTGAACATGGCCATTTTATGACTGAAGGAGACTCAGAAAGTTATAATTATTTTAACACATGTTTAATGAAGGACTTCCTTGTATCAAGGTTGCCAAATAAAGAGGAAGTCAAAGCAAAGAGTCTGCACAATGAAGAATCAACCAAGACCAATAGAACTGAGGGATATGAACTTAAACCACCGGACAGAAGGATGGAATTTTCACACTCAAGTTCCTGAAAAAACCACATAAGGCCCATGAGCACACAGCATTGGTTTTTCTCTTAAGGAAAATAAAACATACCTATATGCCTTCTTGTCATTTCTACTGTAGCATTTCGGTTAACATTAGACAGTAAACCTAAGCAGAACCTCTCTGAATTTGATGGATCTGTAAAGCCGTCTACAGTGAGCGAGGGCTGTGATGCATGGAAAGTCTCTCCAACCCTCTGGTTTAATTCATAATATGCTATTGAACACCAAAATGCAGGTTCTGAGTAAGTAACTGGCTGCAAATCTGGGGGGAAAAAAGTAAAAGGAAGAAATGTTGTACAAACAATTCCAATACAGACTTGATCATCATTTTCACATGCTCTATGCCAGCATCACTAGCAACAGTTCAAGAGTTAGAAGTGCTATCTCTATTGGTTTCTATACCAGATTTCCCATTTTTCAAATTTCCCCCATCTCATGAGGTCACTTATGTTAGATTATTTATTAGTAGTTGTAGCCTAGTTCCTGTTCAAACATAAAACAACCACAGTCAAAAGTAAAGTCAATTCACCATACTTGGTGCATTTCCTTTTTTTTTTTTTTTTCCCGGTACTGGGAATTGAACCCAGGGGCACTCCACCACTGAGCGACATCCCCAGCCCTATTTTGTATTTTATTTAGACAGGGTCTCACTGAGTTGCTTAGGGCCTCGCCAGTGCTGAGGCTGGCTTTGAATTTGCGATCCTCCTGCCTCAGCCTCCCAAGTGCTGGGATTACAGGTGTGCGCCACCACGCCCGGCACTTGGTGCATTTCTAATAATGCACAATGAAAGTAATTTTTGGTAGACTAAATAGAATAAAGCTGGTGCAACATTAATGAGTCAAGAGCCACAAGAAAATGTGTCATAATAAAAGGATACAAAATATGACTTTTTTGACATTTGACTATTTTCACACAAGATTCTTGGCAAGTTATCCTTGTTACAATAGAAAACTCATGCAGCACATATTAGAACCAGAAAGTAATAAAACAGAATATTCAAGTGGACACAGAATATGGAGCCAAGAGACTACTTTTCACAAGAAAATGAGAATCACATGTACTTAACTTTTGAAATTTTGACTAAAACATGTCACAAGGAATATTATGGGGGGTGTGGGGGGGAGACACCTGACAATTTTGTAGAATAAATTCCAAACATGAAGAAGCTGAAGAGCTTCAAGTGGCAAGGTAAAATGAGGGCCAAAAATAAATGACATGTATACATACATACAGACACACACACATGCCCATACATATCCTCCCACATGCTGTATGTACTCATCACATGCTCTTACAGTAGTTGCTGCTACAAGACATATCATAGAAATACATCCATAACAGTTCAAAATTTTTCCACAAAGAACATTTCCATGAATAAAAGAATGTTTCATGTGGTATCAATACTGAGACACAGTATCAATCTTTTAAAGCCGTCTTTAAAACCATTTGCCTAATTATTTTGTTCACTGGTATTCTTTTCTTATACATATGAAAAATAATTTGAGTGAACTTTCCTTAAGGGATAAGTAAAAACAGCAGGGGAAAGGATCGTAACTTACCCAAGCTATGATTAACAGGGGAGAGAGTAGTAGGAGACAGTTCTGCTGGAGAGCCTGAAACAAAAGGAGCCAATTTCAAAATAGATGTTGAAGTATTCCTAAAACTGTGGATTCTGATGAAATACTAAAACCCCATTTGTATCTGGCTGTAATTATCACTAATAAGACACAGATAATTAAATCCCCAGAATTCAAAATATGTTAACTATTTTATTTTAGTTTAATTTGGGAACTTCAATATACAAAAGGTACAAAATCATATTAACAATATAGGCTTATTACCTGGTTTCCCCTTCCAGAAGGCTCCACTACTGACAATTTGTGTACCTTTACAGAAATATTCTATGAACCATATAAGCAAATATATTTTTGTTCTGTACCTCCTCTTTTCATACACAAACAGCCCAGTTCTGAACTTCTAGACAACTCTCAGAAACTGTTCATGTTGGTGTTTCCTTGGTATTTACTTGTCTATTTACCTATCCATCAGCACTATAAAATTACATTACAATCCTATATTGATGGATATTCACACTACTCTTGATTTTTTACACATTTTGTATACTTCTAATCATATCTGAAGTACACTTTTAACAGGAAAACTGTCAGGTCAAAGGGTTTGAACCTTTTTTATTTAGACAAGATTTTGCTAAAATTATCATTCACAGAAGTTATACCAAATTATTCCCAGTAAAAATACAAATGGTGCCAGGCACGGTGGCGCATGCCTATAATCCCAGCACTTGGGAGGCTGAGGCAGGAGGATCTCGAGTTCAAAGCCAACCTCAGCAACTTAGCGAGGCCCTAAGCAACTCAGTGACACCCTGTCTCTAAATAAAATACAAAAAATAGGGCTGGGGATGTAGCTCAGTGGTGGAGTGCCCCTGTTCAATCCCCAGTAGTGGGAAAAAAAAAAAACAAGTGGGGAGGAGAGCATGGTGATACTGTTGAAACATGAAAACATGGTCTTAACTATAATTTTAATTCACATAACTTATTAATAACACTGAGGAGCTTTATGCTTGTTTATATTGTATCTCCTTTGTGTAAATAGTCTTTTTTTTTTTTTTTTGCTCATTTTTTCTGTAGATACTGGTCATTTTTCTTACTGATCTATACAGGCTCTTCAAGTATTAGAGATACTAGTCTCTTCAAGGTAAGGTTTGCAAATATTTGGTCACCTGTTTTATGACTCAATTTTAATTTTGACCACGCAGAATTTAAAAAGTCCTTTTACATTTGATTTACCAATCATTTGGGTGTTTGTGTCACAGTTTAATAAAAACAGTGATGATAGTGACTATTCTTGTCTTACACTTAACTTTAAGGTACTGCTTCTAGTATTTTCCTACTAAGCAGGATACTAGCCTTGATGCTGAAGATAATTACTCAGGATTTTGGTATCAACACCCTCAAGCAATACAGGTATAGATTTATGTGAGTGCCATGTTTGTAAGGTTCTGTGATCCTTACTAGGTAATCTACAAGCTTTGTCATTTTCTATGTCCTGTAACAGTTTAAAACCTGTGTTGTAAAATCACATTTTTTAAAAGTTTGATAGAATTCCCTTATGAAGTGTTTGTAGTTAACAATTTTCTAGAGTTTACTCTGAGACATTTTTCTATTTCTCCCATGGAAGTTGACTTAAGATAGATTCTTGGAATCAGTTTTGTTAAGTTATATTATCTGACAAAATTATCCGATTCTTCCTAAGTAAACAAGCTAGGTCCAATCAAAAAAATAAGGGCACAAATACACAAAATAAGAAAAAGAATGAACAAACTCTAGACAACAGAGAAAAATAATCGGAATCACTGAAATGACATTATTCAATTTCATGTAACTAAATTTTAAAACACACTTGTTGCAAACGCTAAGTTATTATGATCATAAATACAGGATCAATTTTGTTTATGATCATCATTCTCTACATTTATTTATTTTTGGGGTCAGGGGTGGGACCAGGGATTGAACTCAGGGGCACTCAACCACATCTCCAGCTCTATTTTGTATCTGATTTAGAGACAGGGTTTCACTGAGTTGCTTAGCACATCACTTTTGCTGAGCCGGCTTTGAACTCACTATTCTTCTACCTCAGCCTCCCAAGTCACTGGGATTATAGGCGTACACCACCTCACTTGGAAAGGAAAGTTACCTGGAAAAGCATGACAGCTCCCAAGCTTCAAATGTACAAGGGAGGTCAGGTGGCTTTATATGCAATCCTCTCTCTCACACACCACCATAACCACAACACAAAAGGGCAGGTCACAAAGGTGAAATGGCAGCCTCCAGATAAACAGACATGTCAGAAGAACAATGATGTCTGTATTTTAGAACCCAGAACAGTCTTGCATAAGCTATGTTCTTTATTATTCCTCCATCTGAAAAATCTGCTGGCAAGTTACAACAGGTACAGCTAAGAAAGGTCAAAATATATTTAGAACAATAAACTAAAGTTCAGTGCTGTTTCCTGAAGCAGATGTAAGATAAACAAAACTATCAGAAATGGAGGAAATTGCCCAGTTATTCCTATCTTTTAACTGTTTACTCTTCTATTAAATACTTATCAGAAATGACCACTAAGTCGGGCGTGGTGGTGCACGCCTGTAATCCAAGGGACTTGGGAGGCTGAGTCAGGAGGATCGCGAGTTCAAAGCCAGCCTCAGCAACTTAGCAAGGCCCTTAGCAACTCAGTGAGACCCTGTCTCTAAATAAAACCCAAAATAGGGCTGGGGATGTGGCTCAGTGGCTGAGTGTCCCTGGGTTCAATCCCTGGTTCCAAAAAAAAAAAAAAAAAAGAAATGACCACTAGGATCATACGGTTCATTAATTTGGACTAATTGAGAGTTTAGTAAGATTCTTCACAGAACTAGGAAAAGTGGTACTAAAATTCATATAGAAAAATAAAAGGCCCAGAATAGCCAAAGCAATGCTGAGCAAGAAGAGCAATACTGGAGGCATCACAATATCTGATCTCATACTATACTACAGAGCTATAGGAACAGACACTGTTTTGATATGGGCATCAAAATAGACACAAAGACCAATGGAACAGAAGACACAGAGACAAACCCACAGACACAGTTATCTGATATTCAACAAAGATGCCAAAACATACGCTGGAGAAATGATAGCCTTTTTAGTGAAAATGCTGGAAAAACTGGACATACATATGTAGAAGAATAAAACTACATTCCAACTTTCACAGTGAACAAAAGTCAACTCAAAGTAGATCAAAGACCTAGGAATTTGAAACTGCTAGAAGAAAACACAGGCTCAACTGAAACTGCAGTTTCCTGTCTAATAGTTCCCTCCATTTCTAATAGTCAGGGGTCTTCCATAAGACCTCTAAAGCTCAAGAAATAAAACTAAGAATCAGTAAGTGGGACAATATCAAATTAAAAAGCTTCTGCACAGCAAAGGAAACAAGAGCGGTGAAAAGGGAGCCCACAGAATGGGAGGTGTTAAGGTTTGGATATGAGGTATCCCCCAAAAGCTCACATGTGAGACAATGCAAGACAGTTCAGAAGAGAAAAGACTGGGCTGTAAGAGTCTTAACCTAATCAGTGAATTAATCCATTGTGGGATCGGCTGAGTGGTAAGGGGAGGCAGATGGGGTGTGGCTGGAGGAAGTGGTTAATTTGGGGAGTGGTTATGAGGTACATATTTTGTATCTGGAGAGTAGAGTCTCTCTCTCTGCTTCCTGATCACCATGATGTGAGTGGCTTCCCTCTGCCACACTCTCCCGCTATAATGTTTCAGCCTCACCTCGAGCCCTGAAAGGAGCCACCCTTGTATGGTCTAAGACCTCAGAAACTGCGAGCCTCCAAATAAACTTTTCCTCCTCTACAATTATGCTGGTCAGATCTTTTAGTCACAGCAGCAAAAGAGCTGACAAAAGCAGGAGGGAATCTCTGCCAGATACTCCTCTTGACAGGGAATTAATATCCAGAATATATCAAGAACTCAAAAAAACACCAACTAAGCAAATAACCCAATCAATAAATGGGCAAAAGAACTAAACAGATATTTCTCAAAAGACAAAATAGAAATGGTCCACAAATAAATGAAAAAATGTTCAACATCTCTAACAATCAGGGAAATGTAAATCAAAATTACACTGAGATTTCATCTCATTCCAGTTAGAATAGCAACCATCAAGAATACAACTAATAATAAATGCTGGTGAGGATGTGGGGAAAACGGTATACTAATACATTGTTAGTAGGACTGCAAATTAGTACAACCAAATTGGAAAGCAGTATGAAGATTCCTCAAAAGACTAGGAATTGCCACCATCTAACCCAGCTGTCCCACTCCTTGGTGTTTATTCAAAAGAACTAAAATTAGCCTACTATAGTGATACAGCTATATCAATGCTCACAGCAGTGCAATTCATAGCAGAGAACTTATGGAACCAGCCTGGGTGCCCACCAATACATGAATGGATAGGAAAGTTTATACACACAGTGGAGTTTTGTACAGCCATAAAGAACAATAAAATTACGGCATTTTCTGGTAAATGGATGGAACTGGAGAACATTATACTAAGTGAAATGGGTCAGACTCAGAAAGTCAGAGGCTGAATGTTTTCTCTCATATGTAGAAGTTAGATGGGAATAAGAAAAACATACAGGTAGTAGGGATTCCATGAAAACAGAAGGTAGATCAGTGGAGCAGAGAAAGGAGATTAAGGTGATGCGAATAAAGGATAGAACTGTGGAATGAAATTGACCAAATTATGCTATATACCTAAATGAATATACTACAATGATTCCACCTCTCTTTATATCTAAAAGCCCCAATTAAAAAAAATAAACAGGGCTAGGGTTGTAGCTCAGTGGTAGAGTGCTTGCCAAGCACGTGAGGCCCTGGGTTTGATCCTCAGCACCACATAAAAATAAATAAAGGTATAAAAAATAAAAAATAAAAAAACAGAAGGAAGACCAGCAAAGGAAGGTGAATAGGAGGAGAGAGGAGAAGGGGAAAAGAGGAAGTACTGGGGATTTAAATGAAGCAAATGATATTCCATGCATGTATGAATATGTCAAAATGAAGTCCACTATTATATATATGGAACTATAATGCACTAACATAAAACAGACTTTAGTCAGATTTGACAAAAGTTAGATTCACAGATTACAAAAATAAATTTTCATTATAAAAGTTTAAATTAATTTATTAGTTAACAAAAGCTATCAGGAAAAATTTAAAATAAAGACAAGTGATCAATAATTAGCTAATAATAGAAGCCTATTAGCCTTCTATTATTCATACATAAATGTTGCTACTTTAATTTTGGCCGACCAACATACCTTCCAGGTATGAAAGTACTATTGAGTCTATTTTAGCCAGTTTGAATTAGCAGTGCCTATGATTTACAGCTAAAACAACTAGCAAAATCCTTGTGTATGCTTTGGACACAAGTTCACATATATTTGTAGGACACATTTTTCAGAGACAAAATGTTAAAGATATTAGTATGAGTAAGTACCCAAAGAAGCAGTCCTCATGGAATTACCCCCTACATTTTTTCTTCTGTCCTCCCAGACACAGTCCTGGGATCTTTCATGGTCATGTTCACCTTCATGCAAACCTAATACCAATGCTGCCTCAGTGACAGAAGCCCCCCACTGTTGAGGCCTTATGTAAGGTCATGTATGTGTATGCATCTTTGCACACAAGTTCACATATTTTTGTAGGATACATTTTTAAAAAGGCAATGTTAGATATTTTTATAGGTGCTAAAGTAATCTCTTGATGTTTAGTCTCACCAAGAATGTATGAGCTAGTGTTTCATTGTACTGTCACTCCATATTGACATCCACTGATTTAACAAGTTTAAATGAGGAACTTGTCAAAAAAAATCTGGGAGAGTACTGGGGATTTAACCCAGGGGTGGCTTTAGCATTATGATACATCCTCCGTCCTTTTATTTTTATTTTTTTATTTTGAGATAGAGTATTGCTGAAGTTGCTTATGGCCTTCCTAAGTTGCTGAGGCTTGTGTCAAACTTGCAATCCTCCTGTCTCAACCTCCTGAGTTGCTGGAATTGCAGGTGTGTGCCACCCACCCCAGCCTTTATCAATTTCTTATTTTTGGTTTTTATTGTAAATATCACATATTCTTTTTTGTCCATTTTTCTATTAACTGCTATCTTTTCCCTCTTGATTTGCAAGTTTTCAAATTTAGAAATCAGTTCTTAGAACTGTCATGCCTTTGTGAATGCTTCCCCCAGTCTTTGGATCTGGTTTAGTGTATCTTTCAAGGTGACATTGTTTTTGTTTTTTCTTACAAACAGACAACGACTAAAAGCAAACAAACAAACACTTTTTTACTAGGGACAAAAGCAGGGGTGCTTTATCACTGAGCTACACTTCTAGCCCTTTTTTATTTAAGGACAGGGTCTTGCTAAGTTGGGGAGGCAAGTCTGAAACTTGCAATCTTCCTGCTTTATTATTCCAAGATGTTGGGATTAAAGGCATGAGCCACCACACCTGCCAATACTTTATTTTTCAGAGTAATTTGAAGTTCACAGCAAAACTGAGTGGAAAATACAAAGAAATCCCACATACCTCTACAACCCCGACCCCCTCATTATTACTATCAATATTCCCACACACTGGTACATTTATTACAATGAACCTATACTGATACATCATTATCATCAAAGTTACCAGTTTACATACATTAGCATTCAATCTTGGTGTTACTCTGTCCATAGGTTTTGATATATATCCACCATCTTGTAGTATCACATGAAATAGCTTCACTTTCCTAAAACTGCCTTCCTTCTCTGTAACCCCTGAACTTTTCAACTGCCTCCATAGTTTTGCCTTTTCCAGAATGTCAGATAGTTGGAATCATGTAACATACAGCCTTTGAGATGGACTACTCTCACATAACTATGCATTTAATGCTCTTCCATGTCTTTTCATGACTTGATAGCTCCTTTCTTCTTCACACTGAATATTACTACACCATCTGGATGTACCACAGATGGTTTACCCACTCATTTGTTAAGAACACCTTGGCTGCATCCAATTATGAATAATGTTGCCATAAAGATCTATGTTCAGATTTTTGTGTGGCCACAAGTGTTCAGTTCACATAGGCAAATACCAAGAAGCAAAATTGCAAGATATATGTTAAGAGTATCGTTAGTGTTTAAGAAATTGCCACTCTGGCTTCCAAAGTGGCATTATCAAGTTAGGACACAGGCAGATGCAGAATGGGGCTTGCTAAAAGGGAAACCAACTAAAATTTTAATGACCCTCATGGGTAATTGGAATTAAAGAAGCCCCAAGCACAAAGCCAGTTCTTTTCATCAGCCTGTTCTAACATGTCATTAGCTGAGTACATGGTAGCAAAGAGAAATCCTGGGCAAGGGCAGAAAGCAATGAGATATCCTGTAGTATTGCCATTCTGTTATCCAGGGCACTGACCCTCTCTGAAACCTGAATCTGCTATTAACTGAAGTACCAAATCATCACCCATACAACTCAACTCCTGGTCAGAGGGGAGAGATCAGCTTCTCAACTTAGCAACTAGAAAGAGAAAAGGGTGTCTCACCAAGGAAAAACACTTGTCTATCATACTTCCCAGTATTATTTTATATACAACACCATGTGTTCAATTAAAAACCATGAAACATACAAAGTAAGAAAATCTTATCGTTAATCAGAGGATACACCAGATAAACAAGAACAGACCTATATATGAACCAGACACTGGATTTATCAAATAAAGACCAATGTGGAAATTGCAAAACTAAAATCTGAAATGAAGACTTAATTGGCTTAAAAGCAAGCCAAATATTGAACCCATGTGTATATGATCAGTTCTTTGTCATATTACCACGAGATAAAGAAGCCAAATCATATCAATGAAGCAAGGGAAGAATGAAGAGCAGGAATAAAAAGCAAAAGTGGTAAATATAAAGTATTACTTATTTTCATTAAAAAATGTTCTTTAAAAAAAAACAACTTGGAGTCTAAGGCAAAAACAACATTGTAGTTTGAGGTTTAAATATATTAAGTAAAATATATGACACAGCACAAACAATGGAAGTTGATGAATGGAATTAGTGTTGTAAAGTTCTTGTATTTTACATGAAGCTGTAAAATATTACAAGTAAAGTAACCTTCTGGGTAAAAGGTGGTAAGTACAATGTAATCACTAGAATACCTATTGGGAAAATAATAAGTGCTGGCCAGGTGCACAGGTGCATGCCTGTAATCCCATCAATTTAGGCGGCAGAGGGAAGAGGACTGCAAGTTCAAAGCCAGTCTCAGCAACTGCACAAAGCACTAAACAACTTAAGAAGACCCTGTCTCAAAGTAAAAAATAAAAAGCACCAGGGATGTGACTCAATGGTAAAGTGGCTCCTGGGTTAAATCCCCAGGAATGCACCCCCCCAAAAAAAGAAAGCCTAAGTGTTATTGCTAAAAAGCTGAAAGAGAATTAATAGAATGGAATAAAAATATTTTGAATTCACCTGATGATGGATGAAATACTCTACACATGTCCATTAAGTCCATATCATTGACTGTATTATTTAGTGCTATTGTTTCTTTGTTCAGTTTTTGTTTGGAGGATCTATCTAATGGTGAGAGTGGTGTGCTAAAGTCATTCACTATTATTGTGTTTTGGTCTATTTGATTCTTAAAATTGAAGAGTTTATTTGATGTACATAGATGCTCCATTGTTTGGGGCATAAATATTTAAAATTGATATAGAATCTGGTTGGGGGGTGGTGGGGTGAGAGAAGAATAGAGGAACTTTAGATTATGTAGAGGGAAATGAGAGAGGGAGGGGGCAGGGGTATAAAAAATGGTGGAATGAAACAGACATCATTACCCTTTGTACATGTATAATTAACAAGAATGATATGAATGTACATCATGCACAACCACAGAAACCAAAATTTGTACCCCATGTGTATACAGTGAATCAAAATGAAGTCTGTAAAAATAAAAAAATATTTTATTAGTCTGCAAAGTGGAAATTAAGCAACAGAGGAACACAATTCCAGTGATAACAATAATCACTTTAAATATAAATGGCTTAAACTTTCTAACTTACAGACATAGATTTTTAGGTTGAGTAAGGGACAAAATGACATCCACAAGAAACCTATCATAAAGAAATAGGTAGACTTAAAGTAAAAGGATAAAAAATATACCATGCAACCACTAAGATAAGAAAGAAGATATGGTAATGCTAATGAGGCAGATTTTATCATTTGTTTCAATTAATCAGAAAGATGTAATAAATTCTAAAAGTGTACCACCCAACTGTAGATATTAAAAATACATGAAACAAAACCTGACAGTACTTAAGGCTGAAACAACAAATACAAAATCAAGAGTTGAAGTACACTCCTCTCCATGACTGACAAAACAAATAGGTTAAAAAAATCAGAAAGCAGTAAGTGGATTTAAACACCATCAACCACCCTGACTTAAAAGACAAGCAGAGAACACTGTAACTGCACAATACACATTCTTTTCAACTATAAATAAAATTCTTACGGTTATGGCAAAAAAAGACCAGATATTTTCAAATCTCTGATGTTATACATAGCATATTTTGGATCATAACAAAACTAAATCAGAAACCAATGAATCAAACTGCTAAATTACTAATATGTCAAAAGAAAAATTATGAGAGATTAAAAAATTACTACATGGTAATGAAAAACAACATATGGAAATTTGTAGTATGAAGCAAAATGAGGCTTCAAAGGGAACAGAGCTTTAAATACTTATGTTAGGAAAGAATCAATGATCTAAATGTATGCCACAAAAGGCAAGAAAGGAGATTAACTGCAATGCAGCTAGAAGAAAATAGAATAAAAACAAATGAAACAGGCATCAGAAATTATTAGCAAAAGCTGGTTCTTTAAAATTATCAATTGATAAATCCCTTGTAAGACTAAAAATAAAAGCAAATTACCAATACTGTAATTTAAAAAATAGGACAGTACTACAAATCTCACAGGCATGAATGGTATAGTGAACATTAGAAGTAACTTTATTTCAAGCAATTTCACAACTTAGATGAAATTTACTACAAAAGACAAAGTACCAAACACAACAAACTGAACATTCAAACAGTCATCAATTTAAATAATACCAACCTTAGGCATACTCTTTCACAAAACAGAAGAAAACCCTTTCTGACATATTTTATAGTAAAATTAATACAAGCAATACAGAAAACTAAAGACCAATCCCTCAAATATAGATAAAATAAATCCCTAAAATTAGCATATTAAATCCATGAAAAATTTAAAGGGTGAATTTGTCATAACCTAATAAAGCCAAGGTTGGTTTGTCATTAGCAAATCACTTTGTGGAATTTACCTAATATAGAATTAAGGAGTTGGGGACTGGGTTGGAACTCAGTGGTGGAGTGCTTGCTTGCTTACAGTATATGAAACGATGGGTTTGGCCCCACCACTACAAAAGTAATTAAGTAAATGAATGAAAAGGAGTAAAACTGTATAATACTCTTAATGGCTACAGAAAAAGCATTGGAGAAAATTTAACAGCCATTAATAAAACATACACAGAAATGGAAGGGAACTTCTCAATTAGGTAAAAAAAATCTATAAAATATTCATAATTAACACTTACTAAATAAAGAATTATAGAAGGTATTCCAGTAACAATGCAAAATGTTCATCCTTACTACTTCTAGGCAATATTTTACTAGGTCTTATATCTTAAATATTGGGATAAAAGAAGGAAAACTGTCCTTTTGACATGGCTATTCCTGTAGAAAATCTCAAGATAGAAATAAAAGGTGAATTAAGCAAGGATTTGGAAAATCTATATATCAAAACCAAATATCTTTCTTAATCCTAGGAACAAATAATTGGAAAATTTTAAATATTAAAAGCAATACATTTATAGTAGCACTAAAACGTAGCAAGGAATATATTTAATGAAAGATATTCATCTCCACTAAAATCCATAAAATATGGCAGAAAAATGGCATAGCCAATAAGACCACTACCCTTAAGTTCTTAAACTTGACCCCTCATTCTTGATGAATAGTCTTACCTTCCTATTTTATAGAGAAGATCCTAACCATGAATGTGAACTGAATTTTGTGTCTCTGGATTTCAATTCCTCATTTTTCTTCAAATATTTGTACAACCAACTGTTTCCTTTTCCTAAATGATTAAGGCCTCCTTTAACATTTTCTTTAAATACACTCACACAGTGCTTACTACAAGCTAGAACATTTTAACTGCTTAACAACTATTAACCTTATCAATACCCTGTAAGTTAAGTACTATTATTCCCATTTTACAGATAAGCAAAGAGTTCCTAGAGCTCAGTCTTACCAAGCTATCCTGAATTTATGTATTTATTAGAAGTGGTCTTCTAAGCAGAGTTCCACAAAATGACTGGCTTACAAGAAATATTATTATAGTAATATATAGAAGTATATATAGAAAATATACTTATTTTAAAAATATATACTGTATTTTTAAATTTCATCCTTTAATTGCTAAACTTCAATGCATGCTTTAAAAAGCATAATACATTATAAGTATCTATTTAATTTAATTTACAATTAACTATATGCATATGCATATAAGCCATTAGTGTATTCTCAAATTCTAGTTACTCTCTGTACTAGCTTCTCAGGACTTGCTAGTAACAAATCACCACAAGCTGGGTGGTTTACAATGACAATTAATTCTCTCCCAGTTTTGGAATAGTCTAAACTCAAGGTGCTAGCAGGGCAATGCTCTCAAAGGCTTTCAGAGGGAATTTGTTCCATGTCTTTCTCTTTAGCTTCTAGTTTCTTCAAGAATGCTTGGTTGGTTGTTCGGCTCCTAGCTGCTAACTCCAGTTGGTACCTCCATCTTACAGCACTCTTCCCCTGCATCTCTTCTCTTTTTATAAGGGCAACAGTTATGGAGGATTAGAGTCCAGCCTACTTCAGTCAGTACGACTTGACTTTAATTTAATTTAGACTCTATCAGTGAGTAACATCAGATTCTGAGGTACTGGAGATTAGAACTTTAATCCACTGACATCCGCAGATTCAAAAACCTTTTAAGTCTATCTACATCTTTATATCCAGGATCGAGCACAGTACATTTAGAAGATGCAGACCTGGGCTGTGAGCTATGGAATTTGTAGGATCCACCTATTTTTCTATATACTTGTTTGAACAAATAAAATTTTTAAAATTCATTGTGATTTGGAAGGGGACTGATTTCAGAATACTACAAAAGTTAATCAAACTTTGAGATTTCTTGTGATATCTGATAGAATCTTTAACAGATCCTAATGGAAGAATAAAGGCTGACCAGAGACTTTTTTTTTTAAGGGGGGGGGGTGGAAGGGAGGTGGGAGTAGGAGGAGAGCAAAAGTGATTCATATAGCTTCTTATTCTTAATTTCTTTTCTGTTTGCCCTTTAAAAAATATTAATTTATTCTACCCCACCAAGGTATGAAAATGAATTTAATTATGTCCTTCTATGAAAGGTATGAAGCAGAGTTGAGCTGAGGTCAAATTTGCTCTAAATTGAGACTTGTATATTTCCTTTTTCTTTCTTTATTCCCTCAAGATGGGGGTCTCGTTATGCTGCCCAGGCTGGTCTTCACTCCTGGGCTCAAATTATCCTCCCACTCAGCCTCTCAAGCAGCTGGACTACAGGCAAGCACTGCAACCTCCTAGAACTGTTTTTTGTGCTGTGGCACTGAGAGAAACTGATGGTGGACAAAAGACTTAAGTTAAATTACCTTTTTGTATCTCATGAATGAGAGATTCACATCATTGTCACTACAGGACATAACTGTAAATGTGTCATTCCTAAAGTCAGTAACAGTGCCCCATTGAAACAGATGAGAACTATTTGGGTGAGGGTCAGAGCCAGTTCCAACACTGAATTCACTTGAGATGAGTGGGCTTACTCTCCATTTTTAATTTTTTTTTTTTTTTTTGTACCAGGGATTGAACCCAGAGGTACTTAACCACAATGCAAGAAATGTATAGACAATGCAAGAAATGTATAATCCCCAAGCCGCATCCCTGCCATTTTTAAATATTTTAGAGACAGGCCCTCACAGAGTTGCTTAGGGCCTCACTACTGAGGCTAGCTTTGAACTTTCAATCACCTGCCTCAGCCTCCTGAGCTGCTGGGATTACACGCGTGCACCACCACGCCTGGCTCCATTTTTAAATTTTGACTCATTCACCATAGACAGTTATTATACTCATCTAATTGTTCCTTCTGTGCTTCTTACCCTGTCAAAACATATTTGGGCACTAATTAGAGTCCCTGTGGCCCTTTTCTATCTGGCTTCATTCACTAACAAGATGCTTTCAAGGTACATATATGTTGTAATGCTTCATGCTGTACTAGCATCCCCACTGCTGAATAATAGTCTATTGTAGAGACAAACCTCATTTATTTACCCATTCATCATCTAATGGATATCTGGGTTATTTACACTTTTGGAATGTTACAAACAATGCTTATGTATAAAGATTGTTCATGTATAAGTTTGGGGGGGATCTGTTTAAATTTTCTTGGATACAGACCTAAGAGTGAAACTGCTGGGCTATATAGTAACTGATTTTATCTTTAGAGGAATAACAAAATATTCCAAAATGGTTGAACCATTTTATATTCCTATCAGTTTATGAGGACTCCAGTTTTTCCATACCCTCACCAACACTCATTTAAGTATTCTCAGGGGCAAAAAAGAATACTGTTGATTGAAAAATAGAATTTGCTGGCATCCAGACATGGTAAGACATTTGGAAAGCCAAATATCATAGCATTAAGATGTGTAATATATTATTTCCAATGATCAATTCCAATGAGCTTATCTACCTTTCTTTCTGTTATTCCTAACAGTCATAAAAATGATTAACTATAGCACATTCTTTACCTCTATTCTTTTTTTTCGGAACTGGGGATTGAACTCAGGGGCACTTGCCCACTGAGCCACATCCCCATCCCTAATTTTGTATTTTATTTAGAGACAGGGTCTCACTGAGTTACTTAGAGCCTCACTAAGTTGCTGAGGCTGGCTTTGAACTCGCGATCCTCCTGCCTCAGCCTCCCGAGTCGCTGGGATTACAGGCGTGCGCCACCGTGCCCAGCTCCTTTATTCTTCATTCCAAAAAATATAGGAAGGATTCAAACAACAGAATTATTATAAAATCTTCCTTCCTCTGCCAATGTTTTTCCATTTTAAAATAATTTAGGTTATTGTAACTGCAGAATACACTAGCCTAAGACACATAGAAAGGCTGATGGAGTTACTGTATTGAAATGTCCAATCCTTAAGGTACAAGGAGGGTATAATGAATCAAACTGAACAATCACAATGACATCAAAGTAATTTCACTGGTTATCTACTAGGTCATACATTTAATTACATAACAACAGGTTTAAAATTTTGATGTGTATAATATTTAGTATATGTTAAAATTTTTTCTTCATTATTGTTTGGACATGATAGCTACTACCAGAAATCTATCAAATTAGATCACCTAGAAGATATTCTGTGTAAATAATGGACTGTAATTCAGAACTCACAATTAAGTTAAAAGAGCCCTGAAAAGCTGATTCTTAAACCTTATCCCCCAAATCCCTCTGAAAATTTTAAGACTAATTAAAACAGAACCGTAGAATACTTAAAAAGAATATTCTCAAATTTTCATTCTACCAAGAGAATTTGCACAATAGTCTATGTTAAATTTTTAGTGAGAACATGGACCTCTTTAATGTTTCAGATATGGTTAAGTCAAGATAGAAGATTCTCATTTTTTGGCATGTTTCTCAGCTTCTCTAAATTTAAGAGAGTATCTCTTGTGGGTTTCAGACAATGCAAGAAATGTATAGCTATCCTGTTGTATCTGCAGGAAACTGGTTTTAGGAACCCTTGTAGATATCCAAAACCTGCAGATTCTGAAGTCCCTTACATACAGTGACATGGTAAATGCTATATATATAGTTCTTACACTGTACTGTTTAGGGAATAATGACAAGGGAAAGACTGGCTGGGGGCTGTGGCACATGCCTGTAATTCCAGGGGCTCAGGAGGCTGAGGCAGGAGGATCACAAGTTCAAAGCCAGCCTCAGTAAAAGCAAAGTACTAAGCAACTCAGTGAGATCCTGTCTCTAAATCCCCCCCAAAATAAAAAAGTCCGCACATATTCAATACCAATGTAACTGCCCTGGCCCCTTTATTTTTAATCTGTAGTTGGTTGAATTCAGGGACATGAAACCTGTGGATTCAGAGGATTGACTGTGTATCTATTTAGCAATTTTGAAAGACTTTTTTTACCTGTGTCCATACTTTGGTTCAATTGTTGATCACTTGTTTCTCCATCTTCACTGATATATCCCGGAGGTGGCGTTTCTATAATATTTAGAAAAAGTTGAGTATGATTGCAATGTAAACTCATAACATTTTCTACCATCTACCAAATTTAATCAATGAATCAATTCAAAGAACAACAAAAAAAAAGTATTATTACAAAATTATTACAAAAAGCATTGGACATTGAGGGCTTATGCTTCAGGTTCTGATCCAAATCTTGCCGTGAATCCTTAAAAACCTACTTGCAATACAACCTATCTCTTTTGGCATATTTTCTTTGACATTATTATTTACCTGCCTGGCTCACTTTCATATGTACATAATCTGGGGCATGAGTCAGAAGCCTTGATTCTAAATCAGTCAGGTTCAAAGACATTAGTACCTACAATTTTTTATTTTTAGACTAATAAACAACATGGATGGGTACTTATAGACTACTGCATAAAACAGAGGCAAAACACTTCCTGAAAATAATTAGAATTCTAATGTATCATTTCCAAAATGTTTTCCGAACAAAATGTTTATATTTAGGAGGCATCTGAATAGATGAATAAGCTTGGTAGAAAATAAAAACACAATTTTAACATTTGTAATTTTAAATAGGAAAAACAAATTCATAAGATATTCAAAAATTTAATCTTTATTGCTGTTGCTGAACAGTGAAGCAACTGGAGAAAATACAAACACATACTTAAAAAGGATTTTGTGATTATACAAAGAGGGAGCAGTAAGATGTGGTTAAAGGTCTTCACTTCACTAACCCTTTACAATGTGGCTCAGTAAGCTAACCATATAAGTTTAACAGAAATCAAACTTTTCATTTAAGAATAAGTATCCCAAAATCTTAATACTAAAATTTTAAGAATAAAATATCTTCATATACACAAACAATAAAGAACAGGAAAATAAGAATAAATATAAACCTTTATAGTTTATAAAGGTTAAAACTAATAAAGCCTTTGCCAGTTTAACCACCAGTGTCTCAAAGATCTAAGTAGGAAGTAAAACTGAACCTTAAGGTACTTCATCTTCCCATATTTCCTTATTTTTCCACTATTATTTATCTAATAACTATTAATGAAGTTAGAAACATTTTGGTGAAAATGTTAAAAATTTATTTCAAAGTACAATAAAAAGTAATTCTGTGGCTTTGCTATCACTTGGAGCCAGACAAAGCCTCAGAAGAGCCAATAGGTATAATTCACTTCTGATTTTCTACTTTATTGACATCTAAAGAATTAAAGTAATAAAGAACAACAACAACAAAAAAGATAAGGTCAAACATCCTCACATGTGAAGGCCACTATAGTTTTGATTAACAACCTTAAAAATAACTACTTGGTATGTACATTACAAGACTGTATGCTTACAACTTAATTGCCACATCAAAGACTTAAAATGCCTCTCCTCTCCCCCATCATCTGCACAGCCAAGTTTATGAAAGACAGACTGAATTCTTCTACCCAGGAGAAGTCCCGTTTTATAGTTCCACTATTCCCTTCCCATTCTACTCAGTTGTACTGTGCCCCACCCTTTCCTCTTACCTAATTTCTCAACAAGCAGATTTGCCAGCAACCAAAAAAAGCACTGTTAAATTCTCTTTTGGAATAAAATAATAATCACAGAAATGTACATTAAAACAAACCATTTCCCATCTATAAACTACCTTTTAACAAAAGTTTTTTTCTTTTTCTTTTCACAACTCTCTTCAATGACCAACTACTGTTTCCATGATAAAATACATTATATAGAAACATTTTTAATGTACTTGGATTAAGTTCCTTATATATTTTCTGTTGTATAAAATAAAAATAAAGGATGGAATAGAGCAATATTTTAAAAAGAAAAAAACTTCTGACTAAAATTCCAGCATGTAGCTTAATTCTCATTCTACTACCTTATCTTTAGTATCTGCTAGGGGACAAACAAAGGGAAACACACAAAAAAGGAACAGAGTAGTAGTTTTCTCCTTTAAAACAAACAAACAAACAAACAAACAAGCAAACAAAGAAACCAGTAAAAACTAAAAGGGCAAGTACTATACTGCGAAATATTAAGAGATCAAGCAAGAGACCCAATAAGACAGAGTGGAATCGGAGAACTTAGCTCAATTTTTTTCATTTCATCATTACTGAGGTCCACAAGAGACATAACCCAAACAGGAGGTAGAAAATTTACATTTACCTCAAAGATTATTGAATTATTTAAGAAAAAGTGATTATTTGGTAGATTTTTGGTTACATTTGTTTCAGGAATACTTTTTTCCTGTAACATTTATTTTATTTACATTCTGCATTTCTCTCAGTTTCAGCAACTAAGAAAAACTTACTAAGAGCTTTGCTTTGCTTAAAGTCCCCTCAAAAGAAAATTAAATACAAAGTAAAACTTTTCTCCAAACAAAACTAAGCTTATACATTCTGCAAATAATCACTTGTCAAATCAGACTTTAATATCCAAAACCCAGGAGCATTTTTTGGAGTGAAACCATAATTTACTAATACCTGAATGCTTATGATGAATTTTTTATCTAAGTTTAAGGAAATTCAGAAGGCAAAAAATACCTGGGATATAATTACTCTGTGGCTCAATTCCTGCTGGGAAGTTAGTGTTTTCTGGAATAGAATGGGTATAATCATCCAGAGGCGGTAATTCTGTTAGAATCTCAGTGTGCCGTGGCACTAATACCGGAGGCAGAACTGCAAGAGTTAA
The DNA here is from genome assembly GCA_020662805.1 of Glaucomys volans. Classification (NCBI taxonomy): domain Eukaryota; kingdom Metazoa; phylum Chordata; class Mammalia; order Rodentia; family Sciuridae; genus Glaucomys; species Glaucomys volans. The sequence continues at coordinate 146,724 of JAJEJO010005357.1, read as the reverse complement.
AGAAACCCGAGTTTAATGGCAAGAAGCAAAAGCATGGACATGGGAGGCTTTATTAAAAGTTTTCACAAACAAGGATAAGGAACAGTCTAATTTTTAAAAGTTAGGGTCTACCTACTTAGCATTAGGGACTAAGAAATTTACAAATCCGAGTGTGGCTTTAACTTATCATTTCAGCCACCATTTTAATTTCTAAGTTCACATTTACTTCATACTGTGGGGCACAATATGACCCTGGGAACATTAAATCAGCATGAAAGTGCACAACCTCTGCTGAAAAAACTGAGTAAGGATCTGCTTGAATTTGAAGTCAGACTTAGGGAATTTCCTAAAAATTTATTTTTTTAAGTTTCAAGCGTATAGCCAACTAAATAAAGTCTTACTACAAACTTCACTCAACAGCTTATACCAAAAATATCATCATTAAAAGTACTTCCAAATAAAGAGTAAAATGCTTGAAAACAGAAAATACAGCACGGAGGTGCAGAGGTACATTAGTTCACTCTAATCAGATGTCAAATCTGTGGGATTTCCTGAATGGGCACTTTGATGTCAGTGTAACATTCCAAGAAACTGGCAGATCTAACATGTTTTTCTATAAAAATTGAAAAAATAAGAAATTGGGTTTTTTTTTGTTTTGTTTTGTTTTGTTTTTTGGTACTGGGGATTGAACTCAGGGACACTCCACCACTGAGCCACATCCCCAGTCCTATTTTGTATTTTTTTTATTTATTTATTTATTTATTTATTTATTTATTTATTTATTTTTGAACCAGGGATTGAACTCAGGGACACTCGGCCACTGGACACATCCCCAGCCCTATTCTGCATTTTATTTAGAGACAGGGTGTCAATGAGTTGCTTAGGGCCTCGCTAAGTTGCTGAGGCTGGCTTTGAACTCATGATCCTCCTGCCTCAGCCTCCCAAGTGCTGGGATTACAGGCGTGCACCACCATGCCCGGCAGAAATTGGTTTTTAATTACTGATACACAACATGCTGAATTTTGGATAATTTATTAGACTTTTACCCTAAAATGTCCTTGGTCACAAGAGTACTTAAATAAACCTAAGTTCAGGCATTTTAATTCAAAACCAGGAAAACCTTGTAATTTTCCTACCTGGTGTTTCAACCCTCTGATAGTGGTAGGGATTTACACATACTTCATCCTTTTTTAGATTAAATGCGTATTCGCAGTTTTCAATTGCCTTGAGTTCATGATGACTGTGAAGATCAGGCCAGCGCCATAACCGGCAATAGATAACATGTGGCAGCCCTTTTCGATGTGAAACCTGAAGACGACCATCAAGAGATCTGTTGGGAAGCAAGGGGAAAAGAAAGGAGGGAACTTTTAAAAACAAACTAACAAAAAATAGGTGTAGGCAAATAGGCTAATTAATACACTAAGAGCATAAAGGAATGACAGCCATTTAGTTAGTTTTAGTGAGAACCAGGAAGAAAATTGCACTCTGTTGATGGATCTGACAAAGTAAGCAGCAGCACTAGCAGATGTTTCCTAACAATATGCCACGTCAATAATACAAATGCCAAAGAAAGGCTAACCATTGGGGGATACTGATCTTTTAAAAGAATATCATGTGGTTATGCTTGGAAAACTTTTCATCAACATTTATCTTTAATAAGTCAAACTCTTAAAGATGCTTCAAAGGCATTAATTCTGTATGTAACTGAATAGTCACAAAAAGGAAGAATGACAAATATCAACAATGATGTGACAGTAACTTACTCAGACTAATGTAACTCATTATTCAGTTTTGACTACTTTGGTAACTGAGGCATATTCATATAGCTCACACATAAATGCACATGGTGATGAATATGAGATGAAATGGAAAATACCAATATACTTAAAAAAAGAGAATGAGGTGATTTTAAAACAAAAACATATAAACGAGTTAGCCTACTGTTAATTGTGATGTAAGGGGTTCCTTAAATAACTATGTATTAGTATAACGATGAGATTTAGATGGTAACAAGAAATTTAGCAAAAACTGGTCAAGTATATGCTTAAAAATTAGGCCAACAACAGATCAATTTAATCTTGAACTAAAATGAGTATATAGTTATCAAAGTTCTTATTCTTTAGGGGATACAATAATTTAACGGAGATTCAAAACTAGAATTGCATTGATCAAAACATCAGCTGAAACATTTAATATATTTATAATATTGGCAAGCAGATGATATTTTAAATGCTATGCCTTATTTTACATGAAGGAAACATCCTAAGCAAAATTACACTAAGCAACCCAGAAGAGGTCTTCCAAAACAACCCCCCTCCCACAAGATCTCTAAGATTCCATAGAGGGCAGAATATTCACCTGGTTTGTTCAGAGAAGCTGTAAAGGCCTGTTGTATCCCACTGATCTATCGTATTTGGTGTACTCAGTCCCCAAATTTCAGAGCAAGTGCTGTGCATAAATTGAAAAACAAAAAATTGATGTGAACATGGAAGCATGGTTATTCAAAATACCATGATGTAAAACATGGAGAATGTACAGAATACTTCCTTCACCCAGAAAATATACACTGCTTCACTTTTTCACAGACATGTAGTAGTGTGTCCATTACTATATTTTCTATATGAAGGAAGCCAATAAAATGGAACATGTGACTTCAGGTAAGTTATGATTATGTTTTTAAAATGTGAACACCAATGCTCTCTAGTTTAATGACATCACACCTTTAACACATCCTTTCCAATTTCCTTTACTCAAAACAAAAGATCTAATACCTATGCACTAGCCTTACTAACAGTGCTTCATTTTATCAGATCTTTTGGAAAAAAGCTTACCTAAAAATAGATGTTAATTATTTTTAATATACTGATATTGGCAAAATATTGTTTTTTTTTTAAATGGGAAAAATTCTGATTAAAATAGAAACATATCCACAGTTACAATTTTTTCAGGTTATTTGATTACAATATTTATAAACACTGAAAATTATTACTGCTCTCATCACTATAAAAAAGGATGAAGTAGATTTTGAAGTCATTCTAACACAGCATACAACCTTAAAATTTTTTTTCCATATTTCTTTCTATAACATGGGCAGCCCAGAGATAATTATTCCTACTTTTCCTGCCACTACTAAGCTGTGGGAGAAAAGAAAAAAGTTTAAAAAGAAGTTTTGGCATGAAACATTTGACTGCCAGTGTCACTCAGGTTCTAATTTGTACTTTTAAAATGAGTCTCAAGGTAATTTCTGAAATTTAATTCTATTTCTCAAATACTACAAAATCATTAAAATTTCAAGGAGGCAGAAGGTACAAAGCATTTAAAAATAAATCATAGAACTGGTTAAATCCCAAATTCATACACTGCTAGTAAGCTAACTGGAACATTTCAAAGTGCATCAACCGTGTGATGTGCGGATATTCTGTGACAAGAGAACACAGCTGTGTGTCACGCCCAGCTTCCTATATGGTAGCCCCTACACTACTCAAAAATTTATGAAGGGATGGAGAGGCTTGTTAAGAAATTTTTCTGCACTGCCTTGAGACATTTAGACTCTCTTGCTTTTTTGTTAGGATATAAGTTACCAGACTTAAAAAGACCTTTCCTTTCTCCCCAAAGACAAACCAATTTTAAAACCACAGTATAAATGGTTCCTTTATTTAAAAGTATTTATCAAATATCTACTAGAAACATACAGCACAGTGTAGTTTGTCACAACAGAATCACCTAAATTCTAGTCTTGTTACTGAGTTTAGGGAAGGAATAGTATATAGTGAATTCATCTTACTTTGGAAATAATTCAAGGAAAATAATTAACAACAATGTAGATTGGAGGCTATTCCATTATAATGAAGCTAAAAAGAATACTTCCACTCAAGTTACTCTGGGACTGCCAAGAGAACAAGAGTCTAAGAGAGCATGAAGAACTTAAGCTGTGCTTTATTTAAGCCTCGAGAGGAATAAAAAACGAACTAGTAGTTGTTAGGAACATGCACTCAACCTAAAAGTTGACAAACTCAGACTCCGGGTCTAACTTGGCCACTTTCAGACTGCCATCAGAGGGTAAATTTAAATGTTTTAACAATTATTATATTACTTCCTTCACAAAATTGAAGGTATATTTAAAAATATTAAATTTGTGTTTAGCTAGTTAGTAAAACTCTGTTTCTTTGTATCAGGTAAAATATTTTCAACAAGATTCCAATTTATAACAAAATCCAATATAACAATATTTACAAAGCTTTAAATTATGGAAGGATCAAAATTATGTAAAGGAACATTGTAAACACAAAAGTACACAGAGCAAAGAGAAAAATTTACATATCCCTAGACAAGATAGTATCATAGGGTTATCAATTCTAACAAATTTATGTATTTGATGGAAACTCAATGAAAATAACAATTCAAGATCCAGACAGTATCGTTCCAAATAAAACACCAAAACAAACGAAACTGACCAGGAACACGCTGAGAAAAGAATAGAGACCTAACAGATTCTAAAAATTCTCGATAATAAAAGAATATACAAATGAAACAGTAGAGTGGGCTGGGGATATAGCTCAGTTGGTAGAATGCTTGCCTTGCATCCACAAGGCCCTGGGTTCAATTCCCTGCACCCCCTCCCCCCCAAAAAACAGTAGAGGTTCTCCTTCCAATAATAGAATAGCCTCAATAAGGGTAACTTTTCTTCAGATAATAAAAACTCTGAACCAGATAATCAACTATTTGAAAACTATTTCTCTTCTCTGGAGAAAGACAAGAAACAGACAAAATCTGAAGAGACAGGACATCAACTTATGGAAGACAAAAACTGCAATAGATGAGAACTGCACTCCTGTGGCTTGTTCTAAGGGTACTTGCCAGTTGGGAGTTAAGAGAGGGCAACTGGAACTTGAGAAAAACCTGGAGTTTTACTGTTAAGAAAGAACTCACAAGGAGAAAAACATCAACCTGTGGAATTGCTCTAAACTATATATATGGACAGATTATGGGGCTCTGCTGAAACCAGCACTTGGAAAACTGCAAGAACTGAAATTTCAGCTGGTGCCTACATCAGAGGAAAACGATTTGGATTTTGCGATCACTTCAAACTACTTGTCAGAACAAAAATCAACATTCTTCAAAGAAAGAGAACAGAATTCATAGTCTACAATGTTTCACCTCAAATACTCAGTAATGGTTGTCATGGTTTAGATCTAGAATGTCCCCCAAAGTCTCATGTGTTCAGAGGTGGAAAAGTAATTGAATCACGAGAACTCTAACCTCATCAAAGGACCTAGTTGGAAGAAGCAGGTCACTGGGGCATGCCTTAGAAGAGTTTCTCTCCTCACCCCAAATCCCTCCTTCCCTCCCTGTCTGCCTCCACTATGCCCTTCTGCCTTGATATTCTTCCTCACCTCAGGTCCCGAATGCTGAAACAGGCTGACAAGACTAAAATCTTAAGCCAAAATAAATCTTTTCTCTGCTAATTGGTTCTTATTTGGTGTACTGATCACAACAATGAAAAACTAACACAACAACACAAACAAACTAAACATGAAGAAACAGAAGAATGTCACTCCTAGGAAAAATTAAAAAGTCAATAGAACCAGACCCCAAGATGAACTAGCAGACAAGGATTTTAAAGAAATTATAATAAATATGTTCATGGACTTCCTACTCCCTCATTCTCCCTTAAGTGCCTAGTTACCTCTGTGTAAATCAGATTGGAAATCTCAGCATAATAGAAACTATAAAAATAAATCCAATAGAAACACTAGAACTGGGTATTACAAAATGAGAAATTTAAAAAAATTAACCTGATGAGAGAAAACAAATAAATCTGAAGTTAGATTACTAGAAATTACCTAAAAAGAACTAAAATAAGACTGATATAGCAAAATGAAGTTTCAGTAACAAGCACAGTTTCAGAAAAAGGACAGAAAAAATTTTTGAAAAAATAGCCAGAAAAAAATTGTTGAAACATTTTCACTGTTAGTAAAAACACTAAATTTAAACATCCAAGAAGCTCAATGAATACCAAGGAGTTTAAAAAGAAAAATCATAGTAAGGTACATCATTTATCAAATTGATAAACACAAAACTGTTGAAGTAGGGAGAAATGCAAAAACTCTTGGCAAAAATAACTCCATTCAAATTCCCCCACTAAGAGATCTGACCAAACTCTAGCATGGTTTCTAGCAGCCTAAGGCATTATCCTTGGGGCAATCCAGTTCCCCTTTGAGTTCCTGTCAGTAAAGGATCAAGACTGCCAAGAAAACTTAGCACTTGTCCTATCAACACCTGATGATAGGCAACCATCCTCCCCTTCTTAAGAGCATTTATACTGTAAATTCTTTCCACCTCTTTGAGAGATATTTTATCTCCTACAATCAGTAGGGTTATTCCTCATGGACCTGAAAGCCATTCCTTTAAAATGTAATGATCAGGAGGTCCTCTGCCAATCTAAATTCAATAAATGTTAGTTACAAATTAACTAATGAGAAAAAAATAAGTCTAATTAGCAAAATGAACAGTCTCAGTAACAGATGAGCCTAATCATATTCTCGGTGAAGAGCCCTCTTACTGTCATTTATAATTTTCATTTCCCTCACTCTGCCTGAGTCCCAGCTCACTGCACTCTCCCCAGTCTCTCCTAGTCACCTCTATGTAAATCAGCACTGGACTCAACCCTTCTCCTACTGTAGCAGTTACTGAATAAAATCCATTTTGCTATCTTTAAATCATGTCTGCTTTGTTTATCTTTAGCAAAAGCCAGGGGAGAACAATGCATTCCATGTAGAGGCATAAATACCAACTATTATCATCAGAAACAATGGAAGTTAGGAGACAATGGAACAGTCACACAAAATTGAAAGAAAAAAAAAAACTCTCAACCTAGAAGTTCATAATGGACGTGTATCCTTAAAAGGAATCAAAGCAAATAGTGTTGAGATGAACAAAACTGAGACCTTGTTTCCATCAGTCTGCACAAGAGAAATGCTAAAGGAAAATTCTTCAGGATCAAGAGGAATGACAACTCAGAGAAACTCAAAATTGTGGGGGGAAAAAAGTCAGGAGAATTGGAAAGCATTAAGTATACAGGTAAATGTAGAAGTGATATCCTTTTCTCTTAATTTCTATAAAAGTGAGATGACAACTTACAGCAAAAGTAATAACTGAAAAAGTAGGTGAATAATAACTCGAAAGTATGTATTCTAATAGTATAGTTACTTTTAATACCTCCTGTCACTTGAGTGCAACCAACAGGTGTGAAATGCAACTATACTGTTACAAAAAGGACTCATACTATAATCCAAAAAACCCCAAAAATTTAAAAACCAGAGATATTAATTAAAAGCCATATTTGAAATTAAAATGAAATAATAAAAAATAACTCCCAGGGGCTGGGGTTGTGGTGCAGTGGTAGTGTGCTCGCCTAGCATGTGTGAGGCACTGGGTTTGATTCTCAGCACCACATAAAAAAAAATAAACAAACTTATTAAAAATAAATTAAAAACTCCCAAAAAGGAGTGAAAGGGAAAACAATAAACAGACAGTAATAGAAATAATAACACTTCAAGACTAATACGAGAGATAAAAATACAGTTCATAAAAAGTCAATTCATCAAAAGATATCTAAAAACAGAGTTTCAAAACAGATGAAGGCTGGGATGATGTAATTCAGTGGAAAGAGTGCCTGCCTAGTGTGAGTGAGTAAAGTCCTGGGTTCCATCCCCAGTTTTGTGGGAAAAAAGATGTCAAAATGCATGAAGTAAAAATTGACAGATGAGAAGATATGAACAAATCAGCAACCAGAATCATCTCAGTAAGTCTTTGACAGACCACACATACATAAAAAACTCTGACATACCTTACAAGAGATGTACAATATTATCAACTACCTTGATCTAACTGATGTTTATAGAAGCCTCATTTAATGTACATGAAATATTAAAAACATACACACCACATGCTGGGGCCATAAAAAAGTCAACAAATTTTAGAATCATCAACACACATTTAAGTAACCTATAAGAAGAAGAAAACACAGAAAAAAATTAGAAAATATTTTAAAGTAAATGATAAGGAGTCTACAATATAAAAAGTGTAAGGGGCACTGAAGCTAAAATAGTTCTTAAAGGGAAATTTAAATATTTATATTAAAAAGAAATATGTTGGGGACTGGGGTTGTGGCTCGGTGGCAGAATGCTTGCCTAGCACGCGTGAGGCTCTACCACATCAAAATAAAATGAAGGTATTGTGTTCACCTACAACTAAAACGAAATATTTTTTAAAAAAATATGTTGGGCTAGGGATAGCTCAGTGGTGTAGCAGAACACTTGCTAGCATGTTAGGCCCTGAATTGAATACCCAATACTAGAAAAAATTCAAATAAACAATTTAATTCAGACTAATCAACCTTGTTCTGGTAGTCCTAGAGAGCATAAGACAAGAGAAAGTAAAGACAAAAATAATGGAAAGGGAAGGAATATAACTGATTCTGGGGGGCCAATGACATGTTTCTACAGAAAATCTTAGGAAATCTATGAAGCAAGTTCTAGATCTCTAGTGAATTTAGCAATACTGTAGGATATAAGAGCAATTTAGAAAAATCTAGTTTCCTTTACACTAGTAATAAATTACTTGAACTTTTGAAATCACAAGTGTTAAAACATAAAATACCTAAAAAAAAAAAGGTTCAGCACAAGAGCTGTATGACCTGTACATTAAGAACTAAAAATTTTGCTGAAAGGTATTTTTTAACCTAGGGTTATAAAGATACGCTATATTCATAGATCAATGTTAAGATGTCTCCTAGCCCTAATGATTAACATCTATGATTCTAATCTATTACAGTCATGATTCTAGCCCAGTGTTTTTCATAAAATTAACAAACAAATCTAAAATGTATATGGAAATGGAAAGGATCTTGAATAACAAACCAATCTTGAAAAAGAATTACTGATACACTGGTGAATCTAACAACTATTCTGTTGATCAAGAGAAGCTGAACACTAAAGACTAAATAATGAATGATTCCATTGACATGAAATTCTGTAAGGGGCAATACATTGAAAATGTAAAAAAAAAAAAAAAAAAAAAAAAAAAGGAAAAAGGAAAAGAAACACTAGTTGCAATCAGAACCACTGGTAAAGAGTATGAAAGAATTTTCTGGGCCTGAAGCTCTATGATATACTGGCATATGCAATGTCAAACCTAATTCAACCGAACAACTGATCTATGTACTTTACCATATGAAAATTTTACCACAGGGAGATGGGCACAATGGAATTCGAAGAAGTGAAAAAATAGAACAGAAAGTACCAACATTAAATGAATTGCATGGTAATTTAATATATGATTAAAAAAAAGTTCCCTATGAATTGATATGGAAAGGTTTCTAAAATATATTAAGCCAAGCACAGAATAGTATGTGTAAGATGCTATGTTCCAGGTTCATTAAAAAAGGACAGGGAAAAAGATCTTCAAGTATTTGTTTATACAAGCATAAAGAAACGATGAACAGTAGTTACATGGGGTGGGAAGAGAAAGGGAGATATTTCAATTTATGTTTGAATGTGAATGTATTGCCTTTTACTAAAGTTAAACAAAACAGAACAATACATAGGCTCAGAGGCCTGTAATCCCAGCACCAGGGAGGCTAGAAGCAGGAGGAGCATACATTTGAAGCCAGTCAGGGCAACTTAGCAAAACTGTATCCCAAAATGAAATTAAAAGGGCTGAGGATGTATAGTTCAGACAAAAGCACTTGTCTAACACGTTCAAGGTTCTAGGTTCAATGGAGGGGACGGGAAGGAGAAGGGAAGGAAACTGTGCTGCAGAAATAAATACAAGGCAATGTTATCTTGATAAGATATGCTTCTAACCTTAGATAACCAAGCATGTTAATTCCTACTCTGCATCATCTCAAGCCCATTACTCAAAAAGACAAATAATAACAACATGCTAGCCTAAGTCCTGATCATCCTTTCTGACACAATGTCCTAACATGGGCCTTTGGAATTGATTTTCTTCCACATGTACATGCATCAAATGCCCTTGCCTGGCTACTTTTTGACTTTGTTAGTAATTCTTTAATATGCCTTGCAAACTAATCAATTTTAAGACATTGTTTGAAGGGCTTAAAACAGGAAGTTTTAACCTCCCATTCTTCCTTAAAAATTGATTCTGTACAACCATAGTGTATTTCCATGCAAGACCCTTAACACCCAAAGATCCTTGTATACATATCCTGCAAACAAGGTATTTGGTGACTCAATATATTTTCATAGCACAAAAACTGGATTACAATATTTCTAGTCACACTAAAACCACAACATTTGAAATCCACTGGGGAGTGGGGAATGGATCTCTCAGATTTTCAGTTGGTTAATAGTTGTAACTTCCAATATGGCTAATTCCTAAAAAAAAAAAAAAAAACAAAAATTAAAAGAAATGAGTGCAGGAAAATTTTAGAGAAGTAGCACTGATTAAATAACTATATAAAAAGTCTTTTATACATTTAATAATTTTTTAATAAATCTAAGCAGTTATCTAATAATGTAACACTTAAAGTCATTTGCAATTTTATTTACAAGAGGTACCTCAAAAGTGGAAAAAGTACATCTAAGAATCAACAGAATATTTAATAACAATTATCTTTATAAAGTTAGCTATTACATATCAGGCATGTTTAAGACTTTAAATACATGATGGGTCTCACTCCTACAAGCTATGTAAAGCAGTATATTTCATTCAGTAAACTGTTATAATTTTGGTGGCTACATAATTGAGTATAAATTACTCTTTTGATATCATAAATTCATACTACATTATGTGTTTATACATTTAAACAATAGTAAGGGAAGACGACAAGAAATATCTGTACTGTCCTCAAAATGCAAAAAAGCATGAATCTGTACAACGGCAAGTTATTTACAAGTACTACAGATAGAAAAAAGTAGTTCTGAAAAAGGTTAAACTAATAAAAGTACTTCCTACGTGAAATCAACAATATATCCTAAAAAAAAGTTAAAATATTTGTTTTATGATGCTGGGGACTGGAAAGTTTTATTTTAACAATGATAGCAATATCTCAAATATATCAGTTCAATATTTCCTAAGTTTATTTAACTAACCTCAGGACACAGGTAAAACTCCTCAAGTATTGATAAAAATGTAAAAATTCATCTCATAAATTCTACCTGATCAAAATTTTATGTTTACCAATGCAATTAACATAGACTCTTTCAATATCAAAATAAGATGTAATATACCATAAACCATTACAATGATGTCCCTGCTTCAATATAGAGACAAATAACCAAGCATACCTATTCTCCCACGCAAAGTTCCAGTTCTTTGTATAGAATACAATTTCTCAAAGGCAGATTATCCCCTATCAGTTATGTAACTTTCTTGTTTACATACCAAGCCTGAATAAAAAAGATGTGAAGAAGAAAGATGGGACAGCTATTAATAGTCCAAGGATACTAATTACCAATATTATTTGCTGGCATACAAAATATTAGTTGAGCACTGGATTAAACCGAATTACTTGTAAATAAACCTCAAGGAAATCATTATCAAATTTCCCTAGTAATCACACAATAAGTATCAGTAAAATTAACACATTAAAGATTTCCTTCATCTAAAATTAAAATCTTTGAAAACTGAAAACATAAAATCCGTTGTACAATATTCGAAGTATATCCTAGCAATCATACTTTATACACCAATCTAAACTGGCATTTTGCACTCTGGGTCAATCAGTCAGAGACTATGACTGTGTTAATTAATATGCTTTTTATATTAAGGACATGTATATTTATTCACGAACTTATTACTGGGAAATAAAACAGAAGCAATAGGAACTAAGTTCAAGAAAACACTGACTTTGGGCAATAGAAGGAATATTTCATAGAATCTGATAAACCTTCATACTTTTACTGCTCTTGTCACATGTGCATCATTTACTGCGACAACCAACCTAAGTCAAAAGTAATAAACCTCACTGTTAAACTAATTTATTATTTTTCATGACCTTCTTGCCTAAAAATGTTTCTTCTACAAACCAAAATAAAAGAATCTAGGCTGCCCCAATGGAAAAATTAAAGCATGCTGCACACTGAGGAAAACTAAAGGGTATAAATCAGCCGAATGACATCAACAGAAACTTCACTTGAGGCTCCAGCTCTTGAAGACTGATACACTCATGCAATATGACTTCAAAACAATCTGTAACTAATTACACATCCATAATTACTCCTACTTACAACAGAATAATCCTTTATTTTTATACATTATTAGCAAGGCTAAAGTTTATAGTTTAAATAGCTCAGGAATGAAAAGATCATCATAATAAAAAGAAGCCTCCACATCTGCACACATTGTGTCTGTCTGTGTGTGCCACCATCACTACAGATTGGGATGGTGAAAGGAAAACTATGTCTGTTGCCTTTTACCTTCCCCTCCACCACCAAGAAAGGTGACTCAGGAACAACCTTGTCCTTGATAAATTAGCAAAGGATACACGTGAACAATTAAATTTTCATTCACTGAAGAAAACCTGCCCCAAAGTTGCCCATATTTATTTAAGTATTTGATAAGTACTAGCATTATTCAAAGTACTTAACACAATCTACCTACTTTATAGTCATTATCAACCCTATAACAAGAATTAACATTATCAGTGTTTCCCCAAAAAAGGAAAGAAACCTGAGTAGTTAAATAACTCAGACATCACAGAGCTAATGTAGTAAGAGCAAGGACTGTTCTATTCTTCCTGGCTTAAAAGTCTAAGTTCTTCAGGGTGCACTCCTACAGAATGAAGGCTTAAATTATGGCTTCAAACTTCTACAAGTTTTGTTTGCAAGATGTAGTCAATTCTGATTGAGAAACAAATACCTGCAAATACTATTTTAAAATGCAACTTAAAAGTTGCTGTTTTGCAAATACTAATAACTATCTCTTGAAAACTTGGGATACTATTCAATAAAAATAACTGAGAAATGTGAAGGCGGGTGGTATGAAATGTTTCAAAAAGTTGAATCACCAGCAACAGCTAGCATGCTTTACATTCCTTCATAATTAAGGCAAAATTTAGGAGTAATTAAATCTGGAGACAGTTTAATAGGGTCCTTAACTAGCTTAAACCTTCCCTCTGTTTATAAAGTTTTCCCTCTTTATCATGCAGCAATATTAATCAGTCATTCAAAAATAAACTCAGTCACCCAATGTGCATCCTAGGATGTCAGGGTTTTACCCCAAGTTTCAAAACATAATGGAGTAGGCCTAGATTTCAAGCACCTGAGCAGTACTTGGCTTTTGATAGAGCTCGCCACAATGCCATGGCACTCTTCTAACAATTTTAAAAGAAAACACACAAAATGAAATTTTAAAGAATATGCAAAGCTAATCTCCCTAATCAATAACACCATGAAAAAAGTTCAAATCTATGGCCAGAGATGTCGGGAGTACCTTTATTCCAATGTCTTCAATGATGATAAAAGAAGGACTGCTATGGAAGAATTTTAACAACACATTCTATCATGAAACACCAAGCAAAGCCCTACAGAGCTGATTTCTAAGATTCAAGCAAACATTTTAGTGGGGAAAAACCCAAAACATGTTCCAACCATCTCAAAATATTTATGTCAACTTCCTGGATACCTCAGTAGGCAAGCATCTCATGCCCATTTATTGCAATTCAAAACTTTTCAAACATCTATAAATTAAAAGCACTCATACATATTCATTAGCCAGATTTTATAATTATATTTGCCTTATCTGCTCTACCATACATCTAATCATCTAAATTTCCAGCCGGGCGCGGTGGCGCATGCCTGTAATCCCAGCACTTGGGAGGCTGAGACAGGAGAATCGCAAATTCAAAGCCTAATAGCGAGGCCCTAAGCAACTCAGTGAGACCCTGTCTCTAAATAAAATACAAAATAGGGCTGGGGATGTGGCTCAGTGGTGGAGTGCCCCTGGGTTCAATTCCCCAGTACCCAAAAAAATAAATAAATAAATAATAAATTTCCACATATATGTCCAAAAATAACATTGTATACACTTCAAAGTGCCTATTAACTACAGTTCATTCTTCACTTGAGGTATATTTTACAGTGTGAAACACAAATCTTATCTTTTAAAAATTGTATCAAATATATAAATTGTGTAACTCTCAATCCTGTTAAGATCACCACCACCCATGCCCTTTTCAATCAACTCCTGCCATCCTTTCACCTATCCCCAGAAGTAACCATCTGATTTTTTTTATCATAGGTTTAGCACCTTATAGAATGTCACACACATGGAAACATATACAATATATTCTTTGGGGTCTGTTTGACTCAGCATGGTGTTTGAGATTCATCCATGCTAATGTATATAACAGCAGTTCATTCTTCTTAGTGCAGGGTTATCCATTACATGAACAGACCACAATTTGTTCAGTCACTTTTTAATTGATGGACATCTAACCTGTTGCCAGGCTGTAACTATTGTGAATAAATTTGTTACATATATTCAAGTAAGTACATGTCTTCTTGTGGACATGCTTTCATTTCTCTTGGGTAAACATCTATATTCTAAGTAAAATTGAGACACTAGGTAGAAGAATGTTTAGTTTTAAAATAAGCAACCAGATCTTTCTCCAGGGTGGAGCACTATTTTATATTCCCTACTTCAATATGTGAGAACTCCCAGGTTCTCCATGTCTCACCAACATTTGATGTAATCAGTTCATTTAACTAGATTCTAGGGGTTATGCAGTGCTATTTCCATGTGGTTTCAATTTGCACTTTCCTTATGGCTAATGCTACTGCACACTTCTCCATTTCCTTACTGGACTTTTTTATATCTTCCTTTGCAAAGTACCAAATCTTTTGTCGATTTTTAAAATTGGGCCATTTACCTCCTCACTATTCAATTAGTGGAATTCCTTGTAAACTTTAGACATAGTCCTCTTTCAGATTTTGCAATTATTTTCTCATACTCTGTGACTTGCTTATCCATTTTTTAACAATATCTTTTGACAAAGTCTAACTTACCAACTTCTCTCATAGTTATTGCTTTCAACATCCTTAAAAAAAAGCCTGTCTATTCCCAAGTCACAAATATATTCCCCTGTATTTTCTTATGTAAGCTTTATAGTTCTAGCTTCTGCATGAGAACCGATCCATCTGAAATTAATTCTTCTGACTGGTGGAGACAGGATCATTCCTTATCGAAGTCCACCTATTTCAGTACTCTTTATTCAAATCTTGCCCTACACCTCTGTGGAAAAAAAATACCCATGAGTTTTGTCTATTTTACGTTATATATCTATTTGTTTTAATGCCAGTATCACACTGTATGTCTTGAAGTCAGGTATTTAAGCACTCTAACCTACTGAGTTTTTCAACTCACAAAAATGATGTATCATTTGCCAACATGTTGTCTGACAGTTTCAACATGTGGGTTTTATCATGGTTGGTCTCCACTGACCTCCACATGAGAAAGAATCACATTTTCTTTTCTCTTCCCATGTTGAGTAATTTAGGATTGCATGTTGGACCCTGTGAATTTTGTGATAAAGATTAGGGCTTTTGTTACATTCTTTCAGTAAGTGTTAATTTTTGGCTTAAAAAGCAATGAGCTTGGTGGGGCTCAAATTGCAAACTTTTCTTTGAGTAATTCAAACCAGTTTTTTCAAATCAGCCTTAGCAGGGCTACCCTAAGTTTATCTCAAATGTGAGTTTAGGGGTCAGCCAGTGACTCCAGCAAAGATTCTAAGTAGAATATGGGGCTCTCCTTCTGTAGCTCTTTCCTTGCTGAAATTCTCCTCTCATTGTTGTAGCTGTGGGTGTCCCAAACTTTGACCTCTGGTTCTTCAGCCAGAATGTCAGTGGGTTTTGTTTAGACATTGATAGTTTTTTTTTTTTTTTTCGTTTGTTTATATGTGGTGTTGAGAATCAAACCCAGTGCCCCACACATGCCAGGCAAGCGCTCTACCACTGAGTCACAACTCCAGTCCCTATCAGTGGGTTTTGTATTGGACTTTCAGTTACCAGGTACACTCTGAATGGATAAAAGCTATAGAAACAAAATCCACCCATGCCATTCCCTTCTTCCAGGTGTCAAAACCCCTCGAAAATATGCTATTTTTGTTTCTTTGGTACCTTATGCCTTTTAAATTTAGTGAAGTTTGTTATCTGAGTGTCTGTTTGGTGAGAAGATGCCTATCTGTACAAAACATCAGAACTCCCTCTTCATTCTCTCTTAAATTTCATGGTTTTGGAATTTCACGTAGAGATTCTGAATTCTGAATTTTTTTTTAAAAAAGATGTATTCCTAGATATTTTAGCTGTACTAATGCTACTACTCATAGAAATGTTTTCTCATATCATTTCCATTTGTTTGCTAGTACTAATAAAAATAATATTGACTTTTAGACCTTTAACCTATAAAGTATGACCTTTCCAAATTTATTCATTTGCTTTAGTGGTTGTATTAGATTCCTTAGGATTTCCTACATAAATGATCATGTCATCTATGAACAGAATTTTGATACATTCTTTCAGACCTTTATGCTTTCTGTATCTTATTTTCCTGACTTACTGCACTAGATAGGTCCTCCACTATAATAATGAACTAAAAACAGGAGAGTGAATTCTTCATCTTATTCTTGATCTTAGGGAAAATGTGGTATTTTTTGATTAAGTAAATTCCTATTTGTTGATTTTTCTTCTATGTCCTTTTGTCAGAGGAGGAAGGCTGTACATCTCTCATTTGCTGAGTTTATCATGAATGAATGTGAAATTTTCTCAAATGGTATGGCGTGCTCATGGTTTTCTGCATTAATCCAATTAATTATATTAAAAGTTATAAACTTACTACATTGCTGGGATAAATCCCAATCATAATGTACTTCTCTTTTTGTATATCACTAGAGCATATTTTAATAATTTTTCATCTATGCTCATGACAAATACTAAACAGTAATTTTTCTTCTTTTAAAGTCATAATTGTCACGGTTTTGCTACCAGACTATTTTGACCTCATAAAACAGCTTTTCATTTTTCATTGAGCTTCTATGTGATTGCTAGCATTTCTTGCTTAACTGTTTGTTTTGTTTGCTTTTGTTTTTATTTGAGACAGGGGTCTATGTTTATCAGGCTGGCCTCCAACTCTTGGGCTCAAGACTGTCTCAGCCTCCTCCTGAGTAGCTGAGACTATAGACAAGCACCACCACACCCAGGAGATATGTGACTGTTTATCTACCTGGAGTGAAGCAAAAAAAATTTTTTTATTGCAGTGTTGGGGATTGAACATAGAAGCTAATGTACATTAAGCAAATGTTTTACCACTGAGCCCCAGGCCCTCAAATGTTTGAATCTACCAATAAAAATGCTGGCGCCTAAAATTTTCTTTGTGGGAAAGACTTTGATTAGTAATTCACTTCTTTAACTCTTAAAGCACTATACAGATTTTCTATTTCTTCTTGCATCCACTGGTTTAATCTAAATTTTACCGTTCATTACATGTACTCATCAAGTTTCATAATTTAAAGATATTTAGAATAATAACTTGTCATCTTTTTAATGTCTGTAGAACCCAGCACGAGAAACTCTTCATTCACGGCTGATACAGGTAAATTTATGCTTGAGGGCTCTCTTTTTCTTGATCTGCCTACTTATCTTCCCAAAGAACCACCTTTTGACTTTGTTAATTATCCCTACTGTCTCTTATCTGTTCACTGATTTTTGCTGTTATTTTTGTTATTTCTTCCTTCTACTTTTCACTTCATCTTTTTTTCCCCAAGTTACTTAAATGAAATCTTAGGCAAATTTTTTTTTCTTTCCTAGTATAATTTTTAAAGGTGTAAATTCTTGCTCATCAACTGTTTTAGCTGCATCCCACATATTTTAATGGTTTATTTTCATTATCATTTGTTTGAAATGTACTCTAATTTCCCTCGTGATTTTTTCCTAAATAAACCATGAGTCAAACAACTGTATTGTTTATTTTCCAACTTTTTACAGATGTCTTATTGACATTAATTTCTAATTTCATTCTATTGGTGGCAAAGAACACACTCAGTGCATTTTGATCTAAAACTTGAGATTTGTGCTTCACCAAGTCTTTCATGCTGAATTTACCATGAACACTTAAAAGATTGTGTTGGCTTAATATTCCATAAATATCAAATGAATGGTTAACAATGTAACTTCAAATTTCTATGTCTGTATTAATCTTTTTTCGGTCTAATTGAACTTTTCAACTTGAATGTGGACTTGAGAATGTATCCCATTAACTGTATCAAGTTTTGCTGCATGTATTTTAAAGGTCTTTATTAAGTAGATACACATTTATTATGATGACTTTTTCAAATCAGCATTTAGAAATGTCCTTCTATAATCTTCTGGCTTCACTGCTTTTGATGAGGTCATATGCCATTCATTTCATTGTTCCCCTATATGTTACATGCCATTCTTTACTGACTGCTTTAAGATTTTCTCTTCATTAACTTGACTATTATGTACTTAAGTGTGGTTATCGTTTATTTATCCTGCGAGAGTTTAAGAAGAAATCTGACTGTATTTTTGATATATGACTGCTGATAGCTTTCAAATCACACCATTCCCTCTTCTCCTGCTTCAGAATTCAGGCAAGCTGATAAGAAAAAGGCGGCATTACCTCTGGTGCTGGTAGAGTTTCATACCCTCAAGTCTTGGCACATTTACAAGTGCAGAACAGTAAACCCAGCCTCCAGTCCCATTACCTAATTAACATCAAACCCCAAGCCAGTCTCCTATTACTGTTCTATCAGTTCACTTTTGGAACAACTTGGGAACCCGTCCTGCTCTTCCCAGAAAGCCTTAGTACGTGATTAATGAACCTTTCCTGAGCTCTCAGTGCATGTGTGGATGGCAACTTCAGCTTCCCATCAAAATCGAATCTTAGGTGGGAGGGTTCCTTCCCACATACAGTTCACATTTACTAAGCAATTAAAATGTCCGAGGCACGGTACTAAGCCCTTGCGCATATCAAATCACTTAATCTACCAACAATCCCATGAATCAGGCATTCTAAACCCCATTTGATACATGGGGTACTGGTACTGGAAGCCCAGAGATAAAGTAATATGTCTCAAGTCATATAGCTAGCAAGAGGCAGGAACAGAGGCTGCATTCTTTAGTATAATTCTATTCTATCCCTTATGTAGCTTCTAAAAAGAAAAAGCAAATATAAACACAGCAAGTAAAAACTAAAACAATTATATCAGTCTAGAATACCAGATATGTAAAACATTCATGAACTGTGCTTAACTATAAAAACTAAAGATTTCACTGTGAAAGGTATTGTCTCATGAAAGAAAATTTCTTTGGACAAGTTAGTGAGTGGCACCTATTCCAAGTTAAAATGAGGGCAGAAAACATAACTTCCAAAGTCACAGTCCCCTTTTTCCTCTTTGGTTTGAACATAGTCCTTCACAGAAGCAGGATTCGTGGACCAAGGGATGACTAGACAAAGTTTTCCCAGTATTTTTCAGCTCTACCTTCAAGTGTTATGTTGAAAACACTGCTTGAGATCCCACTAAATATTTTTTATAAACTCTGAAGAATAACAAATATCAACCATGAACATAAAATATTCTGGACCATTGAAAAGATTAAAATATCAATTCTAAAAGTGGTTGGTTTGAGTATTTTAAGACTCGCCAAAAACAGCAGCTTTTTACTTTAAAAAAAAAAAAAAAAGCTAACACTAAAAAGGAACCAAAGACATTTATTTAATAATATAGTAATACAGCTTGTGGAATTTTAACAGTTAAAAGAGCATTCTAAATGACATCAGAAATGCACAAAAATCTGGAATATATATCAAATACAAGATGAGGATTATAATACAGAATAAGATCCTATGAAATTCAAGGGTTATTTTTTTTTCCTTTGAGGTAATGGGATATGAACCCAGGGCCTTATATATGCTAAACAAGTGCTCTACCAATGAATTACATCAACAGTCCTTCAACATTTTAAGTCCTATATTACTGTAAATCTTGAATTTGGTTGTAAAGAAATAATTTTATGACAATAATTTTTTAAATTAGCACCCCACAAAATAAAAAATCAGTTTACATTTGTATAGTGCCATGAAGTAAACAAAGTGCTTTTACATTAAAAGTTAAATTATATAGGTAATGCACATAGACTAACATATTACATGGGCAAAATCCCTTTTAAATTACTTAAATCATAAGTTTCAGTTCAGTATCCAACTCTAGACTTTCATATCATCAACAGAAAAACAACCTTCCTTCACAACCACTGCTTGCCACTGGCCTAGCAAACTAGCAATAAATTTTATCCTCTTACATACATAATGATAAGCAAAGTTCTAAAAGAAAAAAAGGCTGAGGTGGGGAATTTAGTCAGAAATCGTACATATTTCAGATCTAATTTAAGCATTATTAATGAGTAAAGCTTCCTAAGAGCCTCAAGATGACCATTTCACAGTGCTTCCCATAATAACCCAAAGGCAGAGCTAAAAGTAAGGCTGGATTTTGAGAATAAAGACTAACCTAATACTTTCAGTGGGGAAAAATGATAGCAATGGGAGAAAATTCTAATTGAAAATATTCATAATAAAATAGTCTCTTTGGAAAGAAACCACCACTGGATAACTTAACAGGTTAATTGTGGTCAAATAGTCTAGGTTAAGTAAAACATTTTTGTTTTATAAAATGGCATAGATTTCAGGCAGAGATGCATATCACATTATTCCATTCTCCTAATTTATTCTCCTTGTCCCTAGCAATCACTAAATTTGAAATCCTAAATTTTCAAAAAGAACATATAGACAACACATGAAGCAAGCTGGGCCTGAAGCATTCTCTTCACTGCCCCGTATCACTGCTTTCCAACAAGCTCTCACCAAACTGCTTTCCTCCTTGCTGCATAAAATCTCAAAAAGGTCTCAAGGTTTTTCCATTCATGTCTACATATATGTATTTATGATGAATCTCTCTTCAGAAATTAAAAATTAAGCTTAATCTAAGTCAAAATTTTATTGTCTCATTTAATTTCATTCATTCCTCTTCGCTTCCCCTAGGTGTTAAAAAGTCGATGCCAGATTCTGGCTTAGCAGGAAGAAGGGGGGATCTGATAATGACAAGAACATGGTGATGGGGTCCTATGGAGGTCAAAGTCCCAGATGATGATTCCCTCCAGTTCACTCCAGATGCAGTAACTTCTCAGGTCGCTCTGCCTGGATCAAAATGACCTGCAAATCAGGTCAGGCTTCTTGAGCCTCTCAAGACAAGACAGCTATAATACTAACGTCTATTCAGTCCGTGGGGTAATTCATCTTTGATCCATAAAGTCTGATAAGGCAAACCTTTCCCATCCTTTTTTCACTTTACTGATACAGGGCCCCAGCTAGTCTTTCCCTTTAACATAGAAGTCAGTTAGTCTATATAAAATCTCTCAAACCTCATCAAACACATGTCAAACTGAGCTGTTCTCCTAAAGACAGTCCATTTGGATGAAGAAAAAGGGAAATGCCATAAATATATTTCACGGAAATTCTCACTATAGGATTCTCTTCCTATTCTTGATTTCACATTTATACTGTCTAAATATGAGTGATGGATTTAACTGCAGCAATGCTTGTCTCAGAAAATCCTTTCTGCAAGTCCTGAGGAATCATCATTCCTTTTGAAAGTAGGCTACAAGTAACCAACTGTTCTCAGATTTGGGGTCTCTGAATAAATACCAAGATGACTTCACATTTTAATATTGTGTTACAGTTCTACTGCCAGGTTAAGCAGGTCACAACAGGCCAATGTTCTTTTTCCAACACAGATGGAAAAGAAGAAGAAAAACTTGTATGAAGACAACAGAAAACTATCCCAAGTTTAGTTCATCTGAGATCCAGATGAACTGGATCCAGATCTGGATCTCAGAAGAACTAAACTAAAAATGAAAGAACAGTTTTTTGGTTAAATGAAAACTGCCTACCATTTCCTCCCCTATGGTCATTTGCAGATTCTAGGTACACGTTGAGAATCACAATAGGTCTCGAAAAGAAACCCTACTGAGGAAAAGAACATGGTAGACCTACTGAAAATCACATGAATCTCTCCCCCTTCAAGATGTTTATCAGATTTCAAAGCTAAGGCTAAAGAGCCAAACTCAAACTATAAAAGGGTATTAATAAAAAACTTCCCAGTGTTTGAAGGATGAGGTGTTAACCTGCCAGGTTTTCAATCAAAATCCAATGACAGCAGTGTTTGCAAAAGAGGCATAAGCCAGTGCTAGACTCAAATTAAAATGGTAACCCAGCCTCATCCAATTCAATCCCTGATTAGATTAAGGCGATCAGTCTATCTACCTGACATAGGTATAGGTAAGGTCAAATACTCTTGCAAAAGCATCATTAACAGCATGTATCATTCTTTTATATGTGAATTTTACATACCATATGCAACATTCACTCAAACTTCATGTGAAGAGGTAGCAAAATATAATTGAGAATCAAAAGAAGGAACCAACAATAGAAGTAGACCAAAAGATAATTCAGATTAGAGTTGGCATACAGACTATATAGTAACTACCATAAATAAACTAAAGACAATTCAGGAAAGTAGACAAAATGGAGAGAGAATTAATAGAGATATAGAATCTATATCAGAGAAATAAACGAAAACTGAAAAAAGAAATCTGAAATTGAGGGAGGACTTATGAGGTGTATTTGACAGAAGACTGGATAAAGCACAAAGGATCAATACACTCAAAAATAGGTCAACACAAATATGTGAACCATAAACTTAAAAGGCAGGTCAACAGAAAATATCCAAAGTTAAAGAGGGTGGGGGAAAAAAAAAAGAATTCAAAGAACAGAGCAAGAGACATTTTAATTTTAGGCCAAGAATAAGAGAAGATTTAAAGTAAGATTGTAGGATATCCCAAACTAATATTTTACTAGTATGTCACCTATCTACAGTCCATGTGTGATACTGTGTGGTACTACTTTAGGGGCCATGGATGCTGGTACAATCACCTGTGCTGTCAGGGGCCCATGTCAGACCACATGGGCCTGGAAGTACTCCACTAGGAGCAGGGAAGGAGTAAACAGCATGGTTAAATGTTGTCCAGAATACAGTCAGTCACACAGGAATGGTGTGGGCAAGTTGCAATGGTCCCAGTCAAGGACAGAAAGAGATTGAAGATACTGAGAAAACAAAAAAATGTTTGTGACTCTTATTTTAGACAGACTGAGTATCATCCGTAAAGCCATGGGCAGTAAATTAATGGAAGAGAAGTAAAGCTGTATGCAACTCTTTGTATCAGGTGTTCAAAATTAGATTGTTTAATCTGGGTATAAATCAGTAATTTTAGAAAAGAACAAAGGTCCTACATGCAGCAGGTAGGTGTTTGTGCAAAAAAGGTGAATGATAAAATGTTCCAAGTAAGAATGTAAAGTATACACAAAACAAGTTTGAATACCAAGGTCCTGGAGCAGGAGCCTCTTCAAAAAGCCTAATAACTATAAATGTAGACACCACAAAGGTCAAGGGTCTCATAAAGTGACTTTCAAAGTGTGTTTCAAGGGACTCGTGACCTAATCAGAAGCAGTCTCACAACTGAAAAACAAAGCATACGGGGCAAATTGGATGCTAAGGTAATAAAAGGTACTTATTGCTCAAACCTCAAAGTTCTGATTAGCATTTATGAAAGGTTTCATTGTTCTAACTTTGTAAGTAAGTGTTCTATATTTGAATAAACTCAATTATGCATAATACAATGCTGCCTGGCAGAAACTTTTTCTAAATCAAGGTAGACAATACATTTTAATGCCTACGAATTAACATGCACCCTTTTGGAAAAATGAAAGGAAAATGAAGACATGGAACATCTATGAATATTTCAAATAGATTCTATTCAGGGCAACAGTACTTTATAACTTATAAATGTGATTTACATTATTTCAACAGATCTAAAAGTAATACTGTGAAAGCGCTCTCATAACACCACTGCCTTTTACAATGAGGAAATAGTAAATAGTACAGTCACATCCCCAGGATCTACTCGTCAGTACTGAGGAAGCTGACTCAAAGCAGATTATCAAATTTCAGATTCCAAGCTCCCTCCATCAAAATGTTCCAAATACGTACATTTTCACACACACACATGTCTAGGTATGAATGAGAGGGAGACAGAACGAACCTCTTTTGAAAATGAAAAGGCACTAGTTTAAGAGGAATTAAAGAATATCACAGTTTAAAGTTCAAAAGGAATTCTCTATTTCTTTCTGTTCAGACAAATAAAAGGGTACAAATATAAAGTCAGAAATAAAAGTTGACAATCTTCACAAAATTACTTTATGCAGTTTTAAAGTTTAGGAGATGCAAACAACATCCAAATGTCAATGACAGCATTAAAAAGAATCATCCTGGAAGGGCACATCATAAGACATCAGTAGAAAAGGTAGCTAGCTAATACTGAGGAGGAAAAAACTGGGTGGCAAGAGAACAGGGTTAGGGATAGAGTAGAATGATACTTATTTTCTACTCTATCTTCTGTGGTTGATTTTACAATCATGGACATACACTATTTTATGTTTTTAAGTAAACACTTTCTGAAGGCAAAAATGCTCAAACATATTTTTAAAAAATACTACTAAGAAAATGGAAACAGAATTGTCCTTTAACAGAAAAATTGAGAAGTAAAAAATCTTATTTTAAGTTGACAAAATCAAAATGCCTCAACTCTCTCTCTATATATATACATGTAATTGTGCTGGCATAAAAATAAGACATGCTTATATATAAATATTAGGAAAAAATTACAGGATATTACTTCTTTAGGTCATAAATAACCACTATTAACAATCGGTATATTTCTCACTCAAGTTCCATGATTAAGAGTAACATTTATGGATGAATCTTTATCAAATTAAGAAAATTCCTATTTCTTATTTTTTAACATGAATAATGAGTCAAAGCTTTCTAGATTCAAGATTATGTTTTTCTTAAACACAAATATATGGCACCTTATATTAATAGATTTCTTGCAGTTGAATGCCTGCAATAAACTTTGCCTGGTTTTTTTCATAAAACACTAAACTGTAGTTTCTGACATTCTAACTTTTGTATCTATTTGTATAGGTGAGATGGTAGAAATTTTTCTTTTACTGTCCTTGCTTAACTGTGGTACAAAATAAATTGGGCTAAGTTTTCTTTATTATTAGGGTTAAGGAAACTAAGGGTACATCATTACCCCTATGTACATGTATGATTAACAAGAATGATATGAATGTACATCATGTACAACCATAGAAATGAAAACATGTACCCCATATGTGTACAATGAATCAAAATGAAGTTGTAAAAATAAAAATAATAAAAAATTTTTTTTAAAATGATTGGGTAGTGAGTTTTTTGGTAATAATTTGCTATTGTATACAATCCTGAAAAAATATCAAAAATCACTGACCAATATGTCTGATTGCTTAGAATGAAAGATAAAAAATGTGATTACATGGTCAAAGCATCATCTTAGGAAAGTCCATTTAATAATGTTTATGAAAGTGTTAAATTCTGCATTCCTACAATGTACAATAATTATAAAACTGCATTTAGGCCCCACAGTAACTTGCTTTAAATTTTTATACAACTCCATCCCCATCAAGTTCTGATTTTGCTTTATTGTAACTAATATGTATTGAAAGCTATTTTTTTCTTACATCTGATTCTTCACTAAATGTCAATTGCCCTTCTGATTTTATAACTAAATTGTCTCCCTTTTCCTCAATCTTAAAAATATTGAGATGGAAAAGCTTCGTGAAACCACATGTTGTTGAGTCCATTGCAGCTTACCTGGATAAGTTCTCCCACTGAATAACTTTGTGTCACCATACACAATGGCAGGAAGGAAGCAGAAGTGATATATACCTAACTACAGCTTCCAAACAGTCAGAGGCAGCAAGAGTAATTAGGTGAGGGGAGTGAGAGGACCATCGAGTAGAGCAGAAAAATCCTGCTCTAACTTTAATCCCACCCTAATACTAGTGGGGCAGAGGGCACAAGGGAGGAAACCTCTAAAAGTCAACAAAACAGATATTTTAACTGAAAAACACTTGTTATTTTTTAAATTCATTAATTGATTTCCTGTGTTCTTCATGAACTGAATGTATTTTTAGTTTTATACAATTTTTAGTTTTATACAATTTTAATTTTATACAATTATCACCTTGCAATTTTAAGTAAATGAGCTTCATCAAATCCATTTCTGTAATCCAATAATTTTGTTTAAACTAAGGTTTGGATGTATTCATAAAACACCTTTACCCCTCCCTCCCAACTACCCATCTTTTTTACATTCTACATATGTAAGAATCGACTGAATGTCATCTAAAATGTATTATGCTTAAGGATATTTAGTGGTTAAGGAATAAACAGTTAACTGTTCTATTAAAGACTTATAAGATATGGCATCCAACAATGGGGCAGGAAGCCAGGAGAAGCAGTACTGGTGATTGAACAGAGAACACCCCCCCACTCCCATGCCAGGCAAGTGCTCTACCACTGAGTTCCATCCTCAGCCCATTTAATTTATTTTGACACAAGGTCTAAGTTGCCTAGGCTGGCTTCGAACTTGTGATTCTCTTGCCTTGGCATCCCAAAGAAGCTGGGATCACAAATGTGAGCCACCAAACCTTAAGGCAAGCTAACATTTTTTTGCTAGACAACAATCAACACTGACAAATCTGCATTTAAAAACACAACACACACAAAGGAGGTAAACTTCTAAATTTCAAGGAACTTTTGGTAATGAACAACCATCACTTTACTTTCATTAATCAGATAAAAAACTAAAGAACAAAAAGTTTAATAATGAAGAAGCTATAAAAATGTGAGGAAAAATCCCCAGAGCTACAAAAAGGAAAGAAAACTTAATGAACCTAGGGTGACTTCCAAAGCATAAATACACCTGTAGTCACTTGTAACCAACAGGCCACTACCTGCTGCATCTCCTTGAAAAGATCTCTACTCTCCAATTCCTCTGTGAACTGCCTCACTGCAATGGCAATGCAGCCTGGGATGAAGATGTGCAAAATCATACTCCATCTTCCTCTGATGAGGTAATAATCTACTAACTTGTCTTCCTATCACCTTCCCTTGTGACAGCTTCACAGTCCATTTTTTCCCTGCAGTCAGATGCTTTATTAAAATTAATCTTGCCGGGCGTGGTGGCGCACACCTGTAATCCAAGTGACTTGGGAGGCTGAGTCAGGAGGATCATGAGTTCAAAGCCAGCCTCAGCAACTTAGCGAGGCCCTAAGCAACTCAGTGAGACCCTGTCTCTAAATAAAATACAAAATAGGGCTGGGGATGTGGCTCAGTGGCCGAGTGTCCCTGAGTTCAATCCCTGGTTCCAAAAAAAAAAAAAAAAATTAATCTGACTTCCAGGTTTTCTGG
Organism: Glaucomys volans; assembly: GCA_020662805.1. Lineage (NCBI taxonomy): Eukaryota > Metazoa > Chordata > Mammalia > Rodentia > Sciuridae > Glaucomys > Glaucomys volans. The sequence goes on along the minus strand of JAJEJO010005357.1, from coordinate 119,297 downwards.
ACCGAAGAGTCCAATGACTCCATCCTCACCAATCCCATTCAAGTTGACTGTAAACTTCCTAGCATAGCACGGCCTGCTGTGATTCCTATCTTTTAGAGTTATCTCTGCCATCTGTTGCCCCTCACTGACACTCAATGGACACGTACTTGCTGAGAAACTTTTTCACCAACTCCCCCCACTTCCATAATTACACAGTGATGCTCTTGATCCAACAGGCTTCCCCTGACTAATTCTGCCTTTACACCATCTAAATTGAACTTAGGTACAATACTCCCCCAGAAGGTAAGCTTCCCAAGCCTCCTCTGCACATAGTCCCTGAACATTCTTCTTCTATGACATCTACCAAACCTCAAAAGATTTATTTTTTTAAAGTTTATTTCCCTTACTAGAAAGCAAGCAAATCAAGAGCAAACTTGAGTTTGGTGAAGAAAATCATATCAGCCATGAAGTGGGCATTTAATACATGTGAATGGTGAATTACCACCACCTACACAATGAAAAATTAGCACGTACAGCTTGATTCATTCTTAGCCAATTCGCCAGCAAGTCCTGTCAGCTTGACTTTCAAACCACCTGCCAAATCCATGCATTTAGTGGTAGTGCAGTCACACCAGTCCAGCCTCCATCATGATCCTAACTGCCTGCTTCCATTCACCTTACCTCCAGGGGTCAGTGATTTTGGTGAGATGGAAATTGTTGAAATTCTTTAAAAAATAATAATAATAAAATAAAAAATAAAGATTAAAACCCGTTAAGAAATTCTTAGTTGCCTCCTCTATTTAGGCCAACATCCAAACTTCCAAAGCACCCTAATAATGCCCTACATGATCAAACTCCTTCCAAGTTTTGCACTCCAGCTCCTTTTAAAATCTTTAATACAAGAAGCTATTTCCCACCAGAGAGTCTTTACTCAGGCTCTTTCCTCCGCTTAGAAGACTTCCTCAGGGAACTGCTGTTCTCAGAGTTCAGCTCAAGCACCACAATCCAGTCAAGACAGCTTTATCATCCCTCAGGCATTCTCTATCATATCACTGCACATATTGTCTTCTTTGCACTCATTATCATCTCAAATTATATTAATTTGTTCACTTGTTTAGTGTGTGTATCTATCCCTTAGGAGGGCAAGAACTATGTTTTGTTCATTACTGTATCCCCAGTGTCTAGAAACCGTGCCTTGCATCCAGCAGACTCTCCATAAGCATTTGTAAAACAGAAAAATAAACCAAGAACACTGACTTAAGATATACATGAAACAAGAAAGATAGAAAAAATGGATAGTTAGTCAACCAAACAAGGCAGGAAATAGTCTACTGTGAGCATCTGCAAGCAGACAAGTTGGTGTTACTGGGATCCACTATCTACAAGCATCGGGAGTATCACAAAGCTCACTGGAAGCAAATCAAGTAGGCCAGTTTCACACACTATATGCTCACACATGACACTGAAAATAATCACTTTAAAATTTTATATTTTTGACACAAAAAAGCTATGTACAGAAAGTACTGAAAACATTTTAAAACCACCTGCCACTTAATTTAAAAAAAAAAAAAACACTTCCAACAGTAGTACTTATCTGTAAATGATTAAATTTATGCTCAAAACTTCAACCTTTTAAGTAATAGGTTTTTCCAATATAAAAGAGGTCTTCAAGACAGTCTCACTACTACCTACAACATTTAAGAAGTTGCCTCATATACTGTTCTTTCTTGGCAGGAATGTTGCAAATCAAGCAAAAACTATCTAAAATTCATTAAAAAGTCAGGAGACTCCTTTAACTCTTTACGGACTGAAGTTTGATCAAAGGAGGAAAAAACTGTCAGTTACTATTTGCTAGAAACAGAAAGAGCTTTGAATCTTTATTCAAATATCCAACCACAGAAATGAGGATAACACACAAACTTTCTACATTTATTTATCTGATATCTTGTGTGACTAAACCTCACTGTTCAAGAAAACAATTTGAAAATTAAAAAAAACACTGAACTGGTAAAATAAAATATGACGGGTTAAAAAGTCATATTTTAATAATCACTCTTTAGAGGTGACTTGACAAAATTCAGTAACATGAACAAAAATTCAGTAACTTTCCTTCATGTTCCCATAAGCAGTATTCAACAACAGACCATCAAACTTCAGCTCTACCAACACTTACCTTGGTATGGTAACACATTTAGTATTACAATTTTGAGTGGTGATAGCTTTCTCAAGCTCATCTAATCGTCCTGTTTTCTTTAGTTTCTTCACCAGACTTTTCACTGCTTTTTCACACCACTTTTCTTCCTGTCCATTCTGCTCTCCTCCGCCTGCTCCTCCAGACCCACCAGCGGATTTCTTCCATCCCAGCAGTCTCTTCACCACTGGTGGAGTGAAAGGCAAGATGGACGACATACTCTTACCCAAGGCAGCTCCACACTAGGGAAATGGTCTTGTGAATCTACCCTAGAAAAAGATATTGAAAGGATAATTTCAAGATCAACTTTAAAATCAAGTAACAAATACAATATATTTTAGAAAAGAAACTACAAAATGAGATAGAAATTCAAATTATTACTTTTACCACAGACTCTCTGAAGTTTTCTTCACTGCCCATGAAAATGTTGTCTTTACTAATTTAAATAAATTGTGGTGACAAACCCTTCTAAAAACAAGACAATGTTACAAGGACTCAAGTCTAGGGCAAATGTAATTTTGCAAGTAAAATCTATCAATGCTTTGAACAATTTTAACACTATCACCACTTTATACCTAACTCTTTTTTTTTTAATATATATATTTTTAGTTGTAGGTGGACACAATACCTTTTTCATTTTTATGTGGTGCTGAGGATTGAACCCAGTGCCTCACATGTACTAGGTGAGCACTCTACCACTGAGCCACAAACCCAGCCCTATACATAACTCTTAATAATGTCAATTATTAAAAGATTTTCACAAAAAACAGGAATTTTTTCACTTTTAGGATTTCAATCTGTTCCTAAAGGACTTAACAAAATACATAAAAAATGTATAACCCCACTTCCCCCAAAGCTTTAAATATTATAAAGAAAAACCTAAAAATATATAGAAAAATGCATCGTAATATACACGTGAAATAAATCAAAAGAAAGAGGGGTAGCCCTTGATAAGACCTTTAATTCAGTCTCAGTCTTTTTTTTTAATTGGACTTTGTTATAAATGACAATCTACATTGATATATTTATACAAACATGGACTACATTTTATTCTATGAGGATCCCAGTCGTGTGGATATACCCAATGGTGAGATTCACTGTAGTATATTTATATATATACATGGGCGAGTTATGTCAGATTCATTCCACTGTCTTTCCTATTCCTATCCCTGCTCCCTTCCCTTCATTCCCCTTTGTCTGATTCACTGAATTGCTACTCTCCTTCCACCTCCTTATTGTGGGTTAACATCCATATACCAGAGAAAACATCCAACCTTTGATTTTTGGGGGATTGGCCTATTTCACTTAGCATGACAGTTTCCAGATCCATCCATTAACTGGCATATGTCATGAAATCATTCTTTATGCCTGAATAATATTCCACTATATATATATATATACACCACATTTTCTTTATCCATTCATCTGTTGATGGGCATCAAGGTTGGTTCCATAGTTTAGTTACTGTGAATTGAGCTGCTGTGAATCTTGATGTGACTGTGTCACTGTAGTATGCTGATTTTAACTCTTTTGGATAGACACTGAGGGGTGGTATAACTGGGTCAAATGGTGGTTCCAATCCTAGTTTTCTGAGGGATCTCCGTTCTACTGCTTTCCAGAGCGACTGCACTAATTTGCAGTCCCACCAACAATGTATGAATATGCCCCATCCCCCACAACATCACCAACATTTGTTATGTGTACTCTTTATAACTGATGTCCTTAAGACCCCTAAAGTGCAAGAAGTAAAATCAAAAATCAATAAACTAAAACTAAAAAGCTTCATCACAGCAAAGGAAACAATCAAGCATGAAGAGACAGCCTACAGTTTGGGAGCAAATCCTTGCCATCCGAACCTCAGTTTCTTCATTTAACATATATTTTCATTTTTATCTAAGTAACAATGTGCATAGTTATTAGAGTCAAATATAGTTTCACTTCACAAATATAGTGCAATTCTTTAAAATCTTTTCACTTTTCATTCTACTTTTGATATTTAAACTCAAGTAACAAGCTTCAAACAGTAACCTTTGACACATCAAGTTTAGGTATTACTTATTGATTTTCCTATAAAAAATAAGAATTTATACCACTTACTTTCCTTTCTTCTACCATGAAAACAATTATCTTCTAAACATAATTAAGTAATCATGTATGCAATATTGTTACTTGATAAGATTAGCACTAAACTACTATATAAGCATGTTTCTTTTCATACAACTTTTTGTATTCTCCAAAATAAACTCATGTTTTTTATGCACCTACCACAAATTCTTCCCACTGCCTACAAGTCCCTCAAATTTTCCAGTCATAATGCATCAAAAATCAACTAGCTCTCTTTTATTCATACAGCCTTCCCACTTAAAGTCCTGTATCCTCCCACTCCAAACTAAGCTGACAGTCCTCTGACCTGTAGTATTACTATTGCTCTATGACATTCCTTCACCTCTCTCAGGGCTGAAAACTCCCTCCTTTTTTTTTTTTAACCAGGGATTGAACCCAGGGGCATTTAACCATTGAGCCACTTCCCAGACCCTTTTATTTTATTATTTTTTATTTTGAGACAGGGTCTCGTTAAGTTATTTAGGGCCTAAATTGCTGAGGTTGGCTTTGAACTTGTGATCCTCCTGCCTCAGCCTCCCAAGTCACTGGGATTAGAAACACATACCACCACAGACAACGTGACATTTGTTTGCTTTTTAATGTTTTTTTAGATATTGATAGACCTTTATTTTATTCATTTATTTATATGTGGTACTGAGAATCGAACCCAGTGCCTCACACATGCTGGGCAGGCGCTCTACCACTTGGCCACAACCCCAGCCCCAAAGCTCCTATTTCTTAATACCTCATCTTCATCTTTCTCGGATTACTAACTCTACTTTTTCAATTGAGTATGTCATTTCTGAGAAAGATGTATGGAAGTTAAAATAATATAGAAGTCTTTAAGAAGACTATGTTGGAAATCATTTTTACACATAATACTATTTACTTTTTCAAACAGCATTGCTTCTCCTACTTATTAAAATGATTAAAATGTGATTCTCTCATAATGTTTAAAAAAAAATGCCAGATACCCATTTCACTTTGTATAATTCAGTACCCATCTATTAAGAATAGTTTCTTTCCTAATCATTACCATAGCCTGAAATCATCTGGGACCCCAAATTTGCCTGTTTCAAAACCTTTCATTTTACAGATGGTTGGAGTCAAAATCCAAAACAAAGCCCACAAAGTACTAAACCACAGGGAATAGAAGAATAAATAATAATAATTTGAAAAATCCCTCTTCTTGGGATGCTCAAAGAACAGTGAAGACGACTACCATGATTAAAGTACACATGACAACTCAAGAGAAACTGTAATGTGAATTGGAAGTACAAAAAGAAACAACTTCTTATTTCTTTTCTGAGACAGCATCTCAATGTTACCCAGGCTGGCCTCAAACTCCTGGGCCCAAGAAATCCTCCTGCCTCAGCCTTCCAAGCTGCTGTGATAGAAGACATGAACCACCACAACTGGTGAATACTTAACTTTTGCCACAGGCATCAGAAAATGTTTCCCTGATGAAACATCTGAGCTTCCTTTAAGGCTGCTTGCCATTTATTTCATTCATTACACTCAGCAATTTTTATTTCTGCACATCTATTATGCCTGTTTGTTCCCAAACTCACTCTGTGTTTTTTACCTACACTTTTGAGCTTTGGGCTAAGAAGAATGAGAAGAAAAGTCCTTTATAGCAAGGGACTGGACTGGTGCAGGAAGGATAGGGGAGGAAGGTGAAACTTCTAAGGGGAGAGATCGACCTTGAGAAAATGGTAATAAGCAAAAAGAAAGAACAGATACCAGGAAAATAAAATTTACCTGATGTGGAAGAAAAAGGAACTGCAGATTCTTGCTTGAACAACTGGCTGAATGAAAATACAACTGAGCAAAATATAAAATACTGGAGGAACATTAAATGTTATTTTAGTTAAGCTAAATTTGGTGTACCTATGAAACTGCCAGATAAATATGCCCAATAAGCAAGTGGAAACAGATCTGAAGATCTAACAGCTAAGTGGTAATACAGGGAGAGATCAGGGAAAGTCATGCTCACAGGTAAAAATAATATGCACAACAGAGTTACTGAAGAGACGGTAGAAGTTACAAGACATCAGCAGAGACAAAGGTGTCCCAAATGCAAAGGACAACTCAGCTAACACATCAGGATCACAAAACTCTTCAATACCAATGCTAGGATTTGAATCCAACAGCATGATATCAGAGGACAAGTTCTTAAATACAACGATATTCTGCACTGCTCATAATATGGAGCTAATGTGGAGACCGAAAAGGAACCACCACGAAGGCTGAGGTACTTGCGATGTCAACAAGGCCAGTTGCACCTAACAATAAGTCCATTAGGATCAGAAAGATGCACTAGCTACATATTTCATTCTAGTATTACATACTTTCTTCGAAGAACACAATTACTAAAATCCAATGAAACTTGTTGAGGCTTTGTTTATGATCCACAATATGTTAAATTCTGGTACAAGGTCCACATACAAAGGGAAAGAATGTTAATTCCCTCATTAACTGTTTCAGTACTCTACCTATGACAATTACATCAAGTCTTGTTAATTACAATGTACATACCTTCTACGTACCTGCTTGTATCAACTATTGAGAAATATACTCAAAATTCTCACAAATACATCACTGTGTATGAATCTAGTTCTCCTTTTAATGCAGTCAAAAATACTTTGGCTTATAGATGTTCAAACTGTTACTAGGTACAGATTTAGGATTGTGCTAACTGGTTTATCAACCCCCAATATTATAAAATGGGATTCTCTTTTATGACTACTGCTTATTGTATTAAAGCTTTTGACTAATTAGTATAATTACAACTTCTTTCTTTCAGTTGGCATTTCGATGGTTTATCTTTTCCTGCTACATTCTCTTAACCTTTGTGAGTACTTACATTTAAGATGCGTCTCTTATAAAAAGCAAATTTGGGGTATTACTATTTGTTGCCTGAAATTTTTTGCCATTTACTTGGAACATTTAGTGTATTTGCATTTAAGTTCTAATCTGATTATATGTTTAATGATGCATTTTTCCATTTGTTCTTTTGAATTTGTCAAAATTATTCATATTATTCAATCTATTTTCTTATTACACATTCATCTTTTAGTGGTTACCCTACATATTTCCTTATTCATTCTTCACTTTTTACAATCTCATACATATATTTTTACTACTTCCTCCATAATGCTACCATCATAGAATACTGCTAGGTTATAGTATTGTTATGTTATGTTATTGTTATGAACCACACCACCACCTCTGGTTGGTTTCTATTATTGGGTGAGGCTCTGCAGAACTTTCATTTGAAAGAATACCAGGTCCTTATTTTCTTACCACCTAGATACAAGATTTTTGTTTTACAAGTTCAGTCTCTTAGTCTAAGCAGTTTCAGAATTTGACAGACATTTAGAGGGGGAAGAAAGTGGTGGGTATGATGAAAATCGTTAGTGTATATTCACCCTTTCCTTAAGGGTTTCCAATTCTCACCTATGTTCTCAAGATCCCTCCCTTAGTGAATCTTTAGCTCAAGGTCATAAGACTAGAAGAAATCTTAATTTTATTTTCTGAGATTCTGATTAATCTTTTCTGCCCAGTTGCGCTATGGAATTCAGCAAATATATTGAGGATGTTTTCCCTCTGTGTTTAAAGGTCCTTCACATTTCAATTTACCACTCAAAGCCCCAGGTTCCAGCCCAAAGGCCCCCTCCATTTTGTGTCCATAAAAAAGAATGTCCTGGTCAGCTGCAGACCTCTCAGCTCACTCCTGAAAGGTACTCCCTGGTACAGAATTTTACTTACTTTAATCATTTTTTTCATGATCGTAATTACTCATTTGATTATTGTTCTAGCCAATAAATTATGCCTTAAAGTGATCATAGGAAATAATAAAGGTTAATTCCTATTATTATATTCAAAATTCTTCTGTGAAGACATCTCTGAGTATATTAATGAATCCATACTACTATTTTTTTTTTTAACCTGGGCCTTTTATTTTTTTTAATTTATTTTGATTCACTGTACACAAATGCAGTACAGCTGTTGTTTCTCTGGACGTACACAAAGTAGAGTCACACCATTTGTATTATCATACATGTACATAGTGTAATGATGTTTGTCTCATTCTATTATTATTATTACCCCCCAACCCAATCCCACCCCTTTTTCCTCTATGCAATCCATCCTTCCTCCATTCTTGCCTCCCTTCCAACCCGCATTATGTATCATCATCCACTTATCAGAGAGATCATTCGGCCTTTGGTTTTTTGGGATTGGCTAATCTCACTTAGCATGACATTCTCCAACTTCATCCATTTACCCGCAAATGCCATAATTTTACTCTTCTTTTTGGCTAAGTAATATTCCATTGTGTATATATACCACAGTTTCTTTATCCATTCATCTACTGAAGGGTATTTAGGTTGGTTCCACAATCTAGCTATTGTAAATTGAGCAGCTATGAACATTGATATAGCTGCATCACTGTAGTGTGCTGATTTTAAGTCCTTTGGGATAGGTCAAGGAGGGGGATAGCTGGGTCAAATGGTGGATTCATTCCAAGTTTTCTAAGGAATCTCCACTCTGCTGTCCACAGTGGCTGCACTAATTTGCAACCCCACCAGCAATGTATGAGTGTACCTTTTTGCCCACATCCTTGTCAACACCTGTTGTTGCTTGTATTCTTGATAACAGACATTCTAATTGGGGTGAGATGAAATCTTAAGGTGGTTTTGATTTGCATTTCTCTTGTTACTAGAGATGTTGAACATTTTTTCATATATCTGTTGATTGCTTGTAAATCTTCTGTAAAGTGTCTGCTCATTTCCTTATCCCATTTATTGATTGGGTTATTTGTATTCTTGGGGTGAAGTTTTTTGAGTTCTTTGTAGATTCTGGAAATGAGCACTGTATCTGAAGTGTGTGTGGCAAAGATTTTCTCCCACTCTGCAGGCTCTCTCTTCACATTGCTGATTAACTTTAATCATTTTTATTTCCAGTTTTCTATCTTTAAATGCTTACTTTTTGTAAATTACATAGCTTTTCTCATTGTTTTATTGAGAATCTTGAACTACAAAGAATTATTGCATCCTACCTAGAAAAATTCCCTAATTCTATTTCAATGGCAAATTTTCCACAAGGAGGAATCTACAAGTTCAAATAATTTAATGGACATGACTTCAATTTCAAAATAAAAGATAAAACCACTTATTTCTTAAAGACAATAATGGAGAACTAAGATTTTGAAACCTAACTCTTAAGAAATACTACAGAAAACAACTAGAAGGAAAAAACAAATTGTATCAGGTACATATTATCAGACTATGTATTTTAAAATATTCCAAAGTAGTTTCACTTCTCTGTTCAGGATGTAAGAAAATCACAAGACTGTTGCTTTCATCCTAACAACCAAAACCAGCCCAATGCGCTACAAAATCTTGGTTTCTCTGAACCATTAAACAGTTGAGGAGGCAAAGTAACCTGAATGGGACTAAATTCCAGGAAGCATGATACCTCGATAGAAGAGAGGCCCACTAGTAGTCTTTTCCTGGTGGACTGACTAAAAAGAGGAATAACCTCGCCACCGATGAGAGCAAAGAACAACCAGTCTACATTATAATGAATTTTAAAAACACCACATACGCTGACACATTTGAATTTCAAGATCTCAAAGAGTGAACTACATTCATCCCCACAGGCTTCACTAGGTGCTTACCAAAGTATGCCAAAGGTTGGAGAGTAGAGCTAGAAAGTTGCAGGAGATCCCTTTAAAATGTTAAGGTCCCCAAAACGCAAGGAATCTCTCCCCTGGAGAAGGGAGAAGAGAGAAAATCAATCCAAGAGACTCCTGACATTCAGCTGCCAAAGGGGGGGGACAGTAGAGAAAGGAGAAAAACTTCATTCAGATACCTAGATGTTGAACTTCCAAAGGTAGGGAAGGACAAAACTATGCAAACCCTTGGGAAGGTGTTGCTTGTGGAAAAATACCTCCCTGGTCATTCTCAAGTAGGCTTTCATGACTAATCAGGAGACAAGACAAATCTCCCATAGTCCAGAAAGCTGGTGGCTCAGAAATTGAGTGACCAAAACAAAAGAGATTTTAAAAATCACACATGAACAGCAAACCTTGCAGAAAACAAATTCTCCAGTTCTCAAAACACTTGAACTAAATCTAACTAAAGTTGCAACAAAGGCCAGAACCAGTTCAACTACACACCTTATTATCTTGTTTTATCAAACTGACCTAGGAAATACTGGGCTATTTTCTAGAGGTAAATATTTACTTCAGTCTCCACTGTTCAGCATTCAATCAAAAATTACAAGACACAGAAAGTAGTAAACATAATCAAAAAATTAAATTATTAATGCACTCCGATCAGAGAAAGCCCAGATGTGGGAATTATCAGACACAGACTTTAAAATAACTATAATAAAAGCACTAAAAGATCTGATGGTAGTGATAGACAACATGCATAATGAAAGAGAATTTCATCACAGACATTAAAAGCTATAATATATGATCACAGGGAAATGTTAGAAATGAAAAATACACCATCAGAAATTAAAGATTTCATTAAACAGGTTTAACTACCAAAAGAAATGAGCAGTGAACTTGAAGACAGGACAAATTAAGGTTTTTAAGTTGAAGCACCAAAAAAAAAAATTACTGGGAAAAACTGAGAACATCTAGGATCAAATGTCAACTGGGTTTAAGTGACCATTCTTCTCAATTTGAGAATGGATTTAATGTAATCCTTATCAAAATTCCAATGAAGTTTTTTAAGAAATTGATAAAACACAGAATTTTTAAAAACAATCTAGAATAACCAAACACATCGTGAAAAAGGAAAAGGTAACTAGAAGACCTATACCATCGCATTATCAAGATTTTCTACAAAGCCTTAGTAATTATAAGTATAAAGTGGACATAAGATAAAAGGATAAATTATAAGAAGTCCAGAAACAGACCCGTGTGTGTGTATATGTAGTCAACTCATTCTTCATGAAGAAAATAAGCCAACAATTTTCAATTTTCTTAACAATTTTCAATAACATAAACTAATAAACCTCAACTACTCTCTCATGCCATCATCAGGAAAAGAAAATTTAAAAAACTACGGCTTGAACTCAGAGGTGTTCTACCACTGAGTTACATCCCATCCTTTTGTTTTTGGTTTTTGAGACAGTGTCTCATTAAGTTGCTCAGAGTCTCACTAAATTGCTAAGGTTGGCCTCAAATTTGCAATCCTCCAGTCTCAGCCTCCCAAGCAGTTGGCACTACAGGTATGCACCACCATGCCCATCTAGGAAAAAGCAAATTAAACCCACAATGCGGGGGCTGGGGCTGTACCTCAGTGGCAGATGCTCACCTAGCACGTGTGAGGCACTAGGTTCGATCCTCAGCAGCACCACATAAAAAAAATAAATAAAGTGATCGTTTAAAACTAAAACACACACACACAATGAAATACTATTTCACACAATCTAGAATGGTTTAAAAATTTTTCTGATACTATCTAATGTTAGAGAGGATGTTACTGCTCACAAATTATCAAAAACTCAGTTCCTGGGCTGGAAATATAGCTTAGTTGGTAGAGTGCTTGCCTTGCAAACCCAAGACCCTGGGTTCAATCCCCAGCACAACAAAGAAAAAAAAAAAAAAAAACTCAGTTCCTTAAGATAACACAAATTTGCCAAAATTAGTCTCAAAGAACTAAATTCAAGGTGTCAGCAGGGCTGGTTCCTTCTAGAAGGTCTGAGGGGAAAGTTCACTCCCTGCTCTTTTCAGCTTCAAGTGACTGCCTGCATTTCCTGACCTGTGTTCCCTTCTATATCCTCTTCTGTCATCAAATTTCCCTCTATCCCCTTCTAATAAGGACACTTGTGATTACACTTAGGACCTACCCAGATAATCTCCAGATCTCAAGATCCTTAACAACTTTCACAGGTTCTGGAGCTAGGGCTTGGATATCTTTGGGCACTATTATTCAGCCTACAACACTGAACAGCTAGAACACTTACTTAGCTATTACTGATAGAAATGAATGATATAATGACTTTGGAAAACTGTCAAGCTCCTAAAATACTGAACATACATCTACCTATATCACAATTTCACTGCTAGATACATATTTAAGAAAAAAATTAAAACATGTTCACAATGAGAGACCTGTACAAAATGCTCTAAGTGGGCCAGGTACACCTTTAATGCCAACAGCTCAGGAGGCTGAGGAAGGAGGATCACAGGTTCAAGGTCAGCCACAGCAACTTAGTGAGGCTGGAAGCAACTTAGCAAGACCCTAACACAAAATAAAAAATAAAAAGGGCTGGGGATGTGGTTCAGTGGTTAAGTGCCCCTGGGTTCAATCCCTGGTACCTAAAAAAAGAATGTTCAAAGTGGCCATGTTCACAATAGCCCCAAACTAGAAATAGGCAAAACAGCAAGAAAACAGAAAAAAAAAAAAAAAAAAAAAGTGGTATATTCATACAAAGGAATACTGCTCAAGAATAAAATGAATGAGCTACTTATATACTATACACTATAAATGAATCTCAAAAATATCATGCTAACCATGATTTATTTTTATATCATGTCTTTTTTTTTTCTTTAGACCTTTATTTGATTCATTTATGTATATGTGGTGCTGAGGTTCAAACCCAGTGCCTCACACTTGCTAGGCAAGCACTCTACCACTGAGCCAAAACCCCAGCCCCTCTATCATGTCTTAACAAGCAAAACTAATCTAATGAGTAAGTCAAAATGACTGTCTCAAAGGCACTGAGGAAGGGATTGAAAGTGTGTGAACACAGGCACAAAGTATTTTTCTGATGGAACCTTTCTGGAGTGGTAACACTGTCCTCTACCTTTTTTTGATGTAAATTATTAAAACTCACAGACTTCAATATTTATGGTTTGTGCATTTCATCAGATACAAATTACAATTTTAAAAATGAAAAAGGTAGCTAGACAAATAAATTAAGAAGTTCCTAAATAAAGTTAAATAGACTACTTAATTTCTCAAAGCCTTCAATATACCAATGCACCCTGCCAACTTCAAGAGGGAGAAGGCTGAAATTTTCAAAGATATAAGCCTAGCCAGACGCAATGCACATGCCTATAATCCCAATGGCTCAGGAGTCTGAGGCAGAAGGATTGAAAGTTCAAAGGCAGCCTCAGTTGCCTTTATTTAGAGACTGTCTCTAAATAAAATATTAAAAATGTGGGGGATGTGGCTCGGTGGTTAAGTGCCCCTGGGCTCTTAAAAATAAATTTTAAGTCTACAGACATCTACCCACAACCTACAGGTAGGCTCTCCAAACACATGGAGGCAAAATTTTGTTGGGAGAGGGGTACTGTTTTGAAGACAAAACCTGAGAATCCAAATGACAACCAAGAGTAAACTCAATTGAATCATGGACAGTATAGTTGCTCTAAGAGTTAAACATTTATTTAAAAAGAAATGTTAAGTATGCTATCAAAAAAGACTGAACTCTCAAAAGACATTCTCAAAGTCTTTCAATGGAAGATACTCAGGCCTTGGAATAATTTGCTAGAAACTAATGGTCACCATCTAATTAATAATCATATTCATTCCCCTCCACAGGGAAAAATAATCAATGGATCCTCCAGTTCAATTCAGGAGAATCCCCCCCACACACACACACACACAAAGGTTTCCCCAAAGAGGTAACATTATGCCCAGTTTCACCAACTTGGCTGCAGGCCCTGTTTTAAGGACATATGAAATACACATAACAATCCTGCACTGGCAGCACTGAGAATTCTGCTACAGCTTAAACTGAAAATGTGAAAGAACTTCAAAAACTACACCAGAAATGGTCAAAGTAAGGTTTCCTCAGTTAGGGAATGTTAAGTCAATTAAAGGAGCAACAATGAGAAACTGACAGGAGCCTGTTAAAGCAGTCTAATGGTAGACTGTTATCAAGTACACAAATAGGCATTTCAGTATATAAAGCTTCAACTTGACAAAATAAAGCAACACACAACTCCATTAGATGGACGTGATAATCTCCTAGCAGGTAGCAAAAGGTACACCTAGATACCTTTGCCCCTGTGGAATTTCTACTCAATGCCACAAAGTATGTTCTAAGGAAGCCAATAATATAACACCATGTGACAGTCCTATCCCAGCACAGAAATCATGACTAATTCAACCTTTGGAAGAGAGAAGAATCACAAAAGTTAAAGCGGAGCAGAAGTCTGAAAAGAAAGATAACACACCAGGCTGAAAGTTCAGCATATTTTCTAAAGACAGGAAACATTTTGGGAGCTACAAAAATATTGAGGTTGTCACTAAAACAGAGTACAGGAAGCACTGTAGTAGGAGACAAGGAGAGAGTTAAGGCCAGCCCAGATTTAAATTTCAAAGACAGAAGTGAGTGCTCTTGACAGGAACATTAATTCAGTTATTTCAGAGATAATTCGCATATCTTATTGACCAAATGGATGTAGCAGTTTAAGCACAAGTACTCAAGGCATCTGATGCAGCTACCTATTGTAAATGAGCAATATAGAATGGGACATTAGTCACCATTTGGACCATGGACAGAGGAGCAAAACTAAAGGCAAAGGCTCTGGGGTTAGTTTTATACATGCTTTTATCTAGGTGGCTGTGTCCATCCCAAGGCTAGAAGGCAGCATGAATTACAGTAGACTCAGGAGAAACAATAGTCAGTGTAAAGTATGCCCTAGACAGACAGAGGCAACTGAATCTTAAAGACAAAGCAAAGCAGTCAGTCCCTGGGCTTGGTTTCTCAGACTATTCTGGCATATTCCTGCTCCATGTCAACTTTATCCTTAGAATCAATCCTCTTGGGGAGCTAGTGTGCAGGATCTTTGCTCTTTGTGAAAAACTGATAGAAAGCAAAATATAAAAAGAATCCACCTAAAAGTACCTATATTTTTAGTTCAATTATTCTAACCACAACAATTTAGCCTAACAAAATGAATAAAAATCAACTTTTTTGTATGATTGACAAAAACAAAGGTACTCCCAGCATCAGAAAGAATCTAATTTCCGATATACTTTGTTAAAAGAAACAATTCTTAGAAGTCAAGACACACTCTTAGGGATCGAAAAGTCTTCCATTAAACCTTTAAACTTTTTCTTCATGGAAATGAAAAAGTTTAAGCTCAGACCCGTCACTGCCATGTGATTTCAGTGTACCATGTCTTAACAGTATCAGTTGTAACCAATTTGGAACGAAGTGAACACTTCACTGAGAGCCTTAAATTTTCCTATCTTAATAACAATGGCTGGCTGACATCTAATTCTCTGGACAATTTATAAATCATGTCATAAAATAACTTGTCATTAAAGCTGATAATATGCTTCAACTGGTTGAACATTTACTTTAAATAAGTATTATATTTAGCCATTGCTTAAAATGTAAATAGACTGAACGTAGGTTGACAAGGAAGAGTGAGCAATATGTTCTAAGTTGAAGAAAAATGGAATAAGAAAATTAGATTTAAATTGTTGCAAAAATGTGAATGAGTCATTAACAGAAGATAGTTTCTCCTTCAATAGTGTAGCAGCAAACTCCCTTTAGTTTGTTTTTCAACATCTACAATAACTAAAAACTAAGATCAGATGCTGTTTCTACTTCCAGCAATAAATGATACTTATATAATGCAGGTTTCAAAAGAACAGGAAGACTTTAATCTTTACTGATGAATCAAAAAGCTTATCAAATGACACCTTAGTAAAAGTGGGATTCTCAGATTACTCACTGGAAAGTTTCAATTAGGTAGGAAGTCTGATTATCCTGAATTTCTAGTAAATAAAGCCTTCAAGTTATTAAAATCTTTTAACAGTTTCATAAATAGAATTCACTTCATGTTTTATTAAACAGTTCTTATTCTTTGCACTGTTCAACTATGGTACTTTTGATATAAACCTTATCACTGAATATGCATTATAAAAACTCAAATTTTTAGAATGATTTTTCATTTTGATGTTTTTAGAATACATAAATTTATATTTTAAATCTTTTATGATACCACTTCGATTTTAAATAGGAAAGAAATCCCATTCTATCTCCAACATAGCTGGGAACATTTATTGCTCAAGTCTGAAGGTCAAGCAAGCATCAACTCACTGAATCATCCAAGCATCAAGTGGGACAGGTACTATTCTTCACAAATAAAGAATATAGGCATAAAGGATACTGACTTTATATAGAGAATCCCCTCTAGATACTATTTTTCACGTGTAGGTTTCCAATATACACGAAATTTGGTTTTAAGGAATAAAAGGATGATCTAATCAAATTCCTTAAAAGTAGCCTATTTTATTAGCACTGTTAATAAAGGTTACTTGGAATAATGTATGCTATCCCTGTTACTTATCAAATCCCTATTAAATAAAGGTCTGATTGTGAGTATTCTGCTCTGTTCACTGATGGACTCACACTTAACACCAATATCACACAATTTTAATTAATACTGTCTTCGAGTTAGTCTTGAAATATGCCAGGGTGAGCCCCTTCCTCATTTTTAAAAATGTTACTGTAGGTTACTTTAAGTTTAGCATGTTAAGTTCCGCAATAAAGCCTACAGAATTTTCACTGGAAGTGCAATTAATCTGTATTAATTCATGGAGAACTAAAATATTTGTGACATCTAATGTTTCTATTATAAAAAAGTGATGTGTCCATTTATTTTGGACTTAGTATCAATCATATAACTTTATCCATGAAGTTCTCATACATCTGGTTAAATCTATTTCTCCAGGAACCTTTGTTTGTCCCATGAATGAGAGGTTTATTAAAATAAATTAAGGGGTTGGAGACATAGCTCAATGGTAGAATATTTGTTCAGCATACTCAAGGCCCTGGGTTCAATCCCCAGCACCCATAATAAATAATTAGGAATTTCAATAACGCAAAAAAAGAATTATACTGAATATTCCTGATGTTCCACCCAGCTATCAAATCTTAGCATTTTGTGGTGTTTGATCAGATGTCAGAAGTAAAGACACAGCATAAGTCCCCTATGCACATGTACCTTTCCGATCCCATTTACCTCCTGCTTACTTCTCAGAGATAACCACTATCCTGATTTTTTGCCATAGTTAACATTTTGCTACACAGTGTATCTACATAATATAGTTTTGCACACTCTGTAAATTTAAATGAATATTTAATAATGTTCATGTCAATCTGTGCTCTCTTCACTCAGTAGTATAACAATCCATGCTGTTATCTATATAATCCTAAATCCTGGTGATACATTTTAGCTGACATACAGCATTCCATTGTACGACTATGTCACAGCCCACTGTCCCTTCTCCTCTTGATGACTATTTAGATTTCCAGTTTTCCACTTTCACAAGCTGTCATGAACAGTCTTGTACATAGTTTTAAACACATGAAAGCTGTCCTAATGCAGAAACTTCCCAATTTCTTATCCAAAAAAGAGCCCCATAATGAGAAATGTTTTACACAGCAACCTAGTATATGTATATACACACCTACACCCCTAAAAAAGACATTTACCCAAATGTTATATTCTGCTATTTCTCTAAACTAAAGGTCTTGAACAATGAGTGAGCAGGAAATCAATGTAGTAGACCCCTGAGACATATCTGTCAAAAAAAAAAAAAAAAAAAAAAAAAGCAAACAAATAGAAAGTAGGCCTTTTTTGAGGGACAGGGGGCGGGATTGGGACAGGGCCTCACCATGTTGCCCAGGCTGCACTTGAAACTTCTGAACTCAAATACTCCTCCCACCTCAACCTAAGTAGCTGAACTACAGGCATGTGCCACCACAGCCAGTTAAAAAAGAAGACTTTAATCCAGTTTTGGTCACATGCAAAATATATTTCCCACTATAGGTCTGTCAAAAAGTGAAAGAATGGGTGTGGTGGAGCACATCTGTAATCCCAGAGGCTTGGGAGGCTAAGGCAGAAAGATCGTGAGTTCAAAGTCAGTCTCAGCAACTCAGTGAGACCCTGTCTCTAAATAAAATACAAAAAAGGGCTGTGCATGTGCCCCTGGGTTCAATCCCTGGAGAGGGGGGAGGGGAGAGAGAGTGAGTGAGTGAGTGAGTGAGGGAGGGAAACCACTGTATTATTACATACATCAAGGAGTAGAAATGCCTCAAATAGGACATGCACATGTACAAATTGCCAAGTACTGCCAAAAAG
Organism: Glaucomys volans; assembly: GCA_020662805.1. NCBI lineage: Eukaryota > Metazoa > Chordata > Mammalia > Rodentia > Sciuridae > Glaucomys > Glaucomys volans. The sequence continues at coordinate 100,887 of JAJEJO010005357.1, read as the reverse complement.
GTTGTACCAATTATCAATCCCCTCCAAGGAACTCACCTGAACTCCTATTTAACCCATTGTCACCAATCCTTGACATTATCTAATCCATCTGATTTTAACCAATAGGATGGGTACAATATAGAGGGGTTACTAATATATACATATGTTGATATATGGACTACTAAGAAGTTTGGAAATATTTTCAGTTACTGACTTTTCAGGATTCTATTCCTATAAACCATTTGTTCTTGTTCACATTCACCATCTTTTCCCTTAAATCACAGCAACTATTTGTATACTCAAAACTAATCTTTGTCTCTTATACTTACTACATTTAGTTTCAGCAAGTGACTTTTTTGATGGCCTTTTTCATACTTTAGTATTTTCCCTTAATGTGCTGAAATTTATTATTTTTATCTTACATGATGTTATGAACATTTGTATGTTCATAAAAATCTTTTCATATGCCATGTTAGTCTACTAGTCACAGGCAAACATTTTGTATTTTCACTGTTATCTAATCTACTTGGAAATTTATTTTACTGTATAATGTGCTATCTTCTCCCCAATACCTACAATGAAGTGCATCGCACATGTATTGAAACTTTCCCCTATTATGAGTTCTTTTGTTTGCTTCTATTTGTCTATATCTGAGGCAGATACCATCATGTCTTAACCACTAAGGCCAAATGCTATGTCCTGATATCTGACAAAGTGAATTCCCTTTCACCTACTGGGATTTTAATTGGAATGACAATGAATTTATAAATAAGTGGAGGAACACTGACATTTTTATAATACTGTCTTCCCATAAACACAAGCATCTCTTCCAATAATATGAATTACACGGGTTTAAAATTTTCTCCATTAAGGTCCCATACACGTTGTGGTTTTCTTCCAAGTATTTTCTAGTTTGTATTGCCACTTTAAATCACATACATTTTAAATTTAAATTTTATTTGTTGCTTGTACAAAAATGCACTGATTCATGCATGGGCTTTTTAAAAATTAATTTTATTGAGGCATAACTTACATAATACAAAATGCAAAGATGTTAAGAATGCAGTTTAATGAATTCTTATGAATATTTCTATCTAGATAACCACCATTCCCATCGAGACTTAGAACATTCCCATCATCCTAGAAAGTCCACTTGCATCTCTTTTCAACCCACCCTCCCTCTTCCATGTAACTATTGACTGATACCATTTTTAACACATCTTAATTTTACTTGTTTTAGAAATTCGTAAGTGGAATTCCATCATATGTATTCTTATATTTTCTTAACATCCTTTAATACATACTTTTATGTTTCTAGTTTTCTAAGAATTTTTGTCCCCAACAAATGCTGTATTATCATGCTTTTCTTCGCCATTGTCCATCAAGATTATCATAGTTTTTCTTCGTATGTGTTAATGTGATAAATTTCATTTACAGGTTTTCTGTTTAATCATCCTTATCTTCCTGAGACAAAATCCCATTAGTCATGGTATTTTTGAGTTAATGCTAACAGTTAGCTACAATTTTCACGGCCATGTTCATTACTGAGATGTGACTTCTACGTACCCTTGAGACTATCTACTTGGGGAATCATCATTACAGTAGCCTTGCAAAATGGCTTTTTTCTATTATTTTCTATAAGACTGGAATGACTAAATCCTCATGTTTGACAGTTCTCACCCATCTGAAGTTTTCAATTAGTGTTTGATGTTTTGTTCGGGGATATTTTAGTATATTTCTAACAAAGAATTTAAATTCTTAAACCACACAGGTTTTTTTTTTTTTTTTTGAGAGGGGGTGGTAACCAGGGATTGAACTCAGGGGCACTCAACCACTGAACCACATCTCCAGCCCTATTTTTGTATTTTATTTAGAGACAGGGTCTCACTAAGTTGCTTAGCACCTCACTTTTGCTGAGGCTGGCTTTGAACTCTCGATCCTTCTGCCTCAGCCTCCCGAGTCACTGGGATTATGGGCATGCACCATGGAAGTTTTTAATTCTTAATAAAATATTATTTTGCTAGAAATTGTTTCCAAATCGAAAGAAATTTAAAGCTGTACCCAGTATTCTTGATTTGTCTGCAAGAATACTTCTTTTCATTTCTAATAATTTGTACCTTCTCTACCAATCTTGGCAAACTGAGTTTTAAACTTAGTACTGCTGGTTTAGTTGATCTATTTTCTGTTTTATTAACTGCTTTCAACATTATTATTTCCTTCCTTAACACATTACATTCTAAACTTTTCTCTAACTCATCATATTGCTAGCTCATGAATTTTCAGTTATTTACTAACAAAATACTTAAGGTCCTAAGTTTCTCACATAAGTAACTAACTTCATTGTTGCTACATCCCCAAAGTCCCCCTTTTTTTTTTTTTTTTTGTAGTGGCAGGGATTGAACTCAAAGCCGTGTATATGCTGGGCAAGCATTCCACCACTGAGCTACATCTCCACTCCTATACCAATTCTGATGGTTATAACATTTCCATCATTCTACTCTAAATATTTCTTTTATTTTCATCAAGTTGCTCCTCATCCTACATACACACACACACACACAGTGTATTTTACTACAACTATGGATTTGGGGATTGTTATTGCTACCCTATTATGTTACTAACTTAATTGCACTGGGATTCAAGGATGTAATGTGTAAGGTATACAATCTGTCAACATTTGGAAGTATCCGGCACATAATAAATTTTTGTAAAATTCTGTGAATACTTAAAAGAATATATCCTCTCAATTATTGGATGCCTGCTAACTGTACTCTTACAATCCTGTATACTTTGTTTTGTTTTTGTTTTGGACGCAGGGGATTGAATCCAGAACCTCAGAGACTATGAGCTACACTCCCAGTTCCCATGTAATTTTTCTAACCTGTCTTTTCTTAATTTATTTGGAGGCATGTTACAATTTCCTACTATGATTTGTACGTACATTTATCCCTATAATTTTGTCAATTTGACCTTATAGATCACACCTAGTATATCTTTTCCATTCCTTTAAACTATGCCATTATACTTTTAGGTGTCTTTACAAATGGAGCATCTCTTACCCAAAAATCCAAAATGCTCCAATCTTTTGAGTGCCAATGTGATACCACACACAAAATATTCCACACCTGACTTCATGTTTGGTCATAATCAAAATGCAAGCCCACTAAAAATGCTGTATAATATTAACCTCAGGCAATGTGTATAGGGTATATGTGAAATATGCATGAATTTTGTATTTAGACCTGGGTTTCACGCCCAAGATATCTACGTATATAACAACATTCCAAACTCTGTAAGAAATCTCAAATACTACTGGTTCCAAGCACTTCAGATAAGGGATACCCAAAGTTTACATGTAATACTTATAATTATATAATTATATATGGGGCTTATGGATATATCCGCTTATTTTCTTATTTTGTGTTTTCTAATTCCTATGCATCTTTTTTCTTCTTCCCAATCTTATAATCAAATTTTCCTCATTTCTATCCCCTCACCCTCACTGATCTGGAATTATACATTCGAATTCAGTTCTTCAGAAGGTTACTCATACTTTTGTTAATGGAAAATCTGAACTTAACAGTGGGTTGTAGGTGAAGATATCAGCCTATTAAAAAACCACAATAATAAAAAAAAAAAAGTCATAATAAAGAAACCAGGCAGAAGGTAAAACAGTATCCCTGGACTGGGAGGTTACCTGACTCTCATTAGTCCCAGCTACTCCAGAGGCTGAGGTGGGAAGTTGAGCCCACAAGCTCAAGACCAGAATGGGCAGCCCAGCAAGAACCACACAGTAAAGAAATTTAAAAATAATATCCTGAAGGTAAGAAAATGAGGTAAGGAGAAAACTAAACAAAATTCAGGTAGCTGGAAAATAAATGAATAGTAGTAAGTGCAAACAAATAAGAGAATACTAACTCCTCTAGCTAGCTCTTGGGAAAGCTGAGAAACATCCTGATTAACAGAATCCTCAGAAGGTTTTAACTGAAAAAAAAACAGCTATAACAGGACTAAGAGTCAAGAGGGAGAGGAGATAAAATGGGCAGGACTGATTAAGAGCTATCTGAAAAGGAATTATATTCTTAGATCCACTCCCTGACTCTCTCTGGGTTAACTGCCTCTCTGCCTAATGTTTAACCCCTGCGGAAGGTAAAAACAGGATCCCTGGACTAAGAGGTTGCCTGGATATCATTAGGAAGAAAAACAGAGTGAAAGAATATAAGCATACTGTACACTAATGACTCCCAACCCCCTTCTCCTGCTGGGTTCTGGTTCCCAAATTCCAGTAGCCAGATCTCTACCTACTTAGTCAGACCAAGACTCTTTTCTAAAGAACCTGAGCAACCCAGGAGAAATAATATAGATACTAATATTGAGAGTTTACCAACAACAGCCTACTCAGATCCCGCTACAGTGAAAATGAAAGGAGACAGCTTCACCCACAGTTCCTGCTTAGTTTTTTAGACCCCTACCTCCTAGTTACAGATTTACTTATCTGAGGAAAAATGACAAACAAAAACAGAAAAACCAACTTCAAGAAAATAGACTACAGAAAGGGGGAAATTTTTCTTTAATCATCAATACAGTCAGAGCAATAAGGAAAGACAGCAACACTGAAACAAGAGGAGGATGCTCTAAGGAGCATTATAGAATGAAGAACAGCTCTTAGGAAGATTGATAGCTCATGACAGCAGAAATAGCATCCCCCCCAAAAAAAGCAATATAAGAGAAGATTAAGTACAGAAAATCTCCCAGAAAATAGAAAAGAAAAATGAAAAACAGTAATGAAAGGTGAAGAAAACTGGAGGACCAGTTTTGGAGATCCAGTACCCAAACAGGAGTTTCAAGAAGACATCAGAAACTTAGCAGGCTGAGCCAGGAGGATTGCAAGTTCAAGAACAGCCTCAGAAACTCAGCAAGGCCCTAAGCAACTTGGTGAGAGCCTGTCTCAAAAAATAAAAAGGAAAGGACCTGCACACACTTCAGACTGAGCACCTCACTATCAAAAATACTAACATCACATGGCTTGAAGAATAACCCTCAGAGCTGAATCATCTGATTTAAAAAAATAAAGAAAAAAAGAAATAAAAAGGGCTAGGGATGTGACTCAATGGTAAAGCACTCCTGGGTTAAATTCCCAGTACAAATAATAATAATAATAATAACAACAACAAAATTATAAATTTAGTCAATAATTACAAACATTGATCAAAGTAGAAGAGTCACTGAGAAAACACTGCTAAACCTGGCAGCTGATCTGAACGGCAGTGGGAGGGGAGCACAAAAATGACTAGCTGGGCGTGGTGGCACATGCCTGTAATCCAAGTGACTTGGGAGGCTGAGTCAGGAGGATCACGAGTTCAAAGCCATCCTCAGCAACTTAGCGAGGCCCTAAGCAGTGAGGCCCTGTCTCCAAATAAAATACAAAATAGGGCTGGGGATGTGGCTCAGTGGCCGAGTATCCCTGAGTTCAATCCCTGGTTCCAAAAACAAAAATAAAAAAAAAGAAAATGACTAGCAAAAAACGCCTCAAAGTTGAAGTCAAAATCAGAAAATATAGAAAGCAAATACAAATAACTTTTAAAAGGTATAGAGGGAAGTTTCAAATATCTTCAAGTTGTAGAAAAATAACAAAACATTCCCCAAATACCTGCAGGAATTTTTATTTCAGGAAAAAAAATCACAATTAAATGTTTCATAGTCAACATAAAATACTTGAAATATGATGGTGCTGCCTCACAGAACACCTACAGTCTCCCTGCACAGAGTATAAAGTTACTGTATTATATAGTTGGCAATCTATGTTGAAACACATGAAGATAAAAAGCATCAACCTGAAATTTCACAACTATTAGTCAAAGAAATCATAGGTAACCAGGACAATAAGCAGCATTAAAAAATCACCACATAAAATCCAGTTTTCAAAAAACAGATTTCTCAATTCTCACTGTAACTATGTTCTTTCCAAAGTTGTAAGCTAGGAAGGAAAGACGCTGCCAACTGGAAAACTAAGTTGGCCCCATGGAAGAACAATGGATAATATGCCTTTTAAACAAAAGCAAACAGAAAATATTCATGTGCTCAACTTTATGAACTGTCAAAACCTAATGTGAGTTTGGACTTAACCATAGAAGCAAGTCAAAAGTTCAGACTACCTACTCTATGCTCAAGTTACACTTCTTTCACCTCTAATGAGTTAAGTTGAATCTGTAGCTCCATAATCAGCTTGTAAACATACAACTTACATATTGGTTTATCATTCCCAGATTATAAACAATCACCCATCACAAGACTACACAGGCCCAGACTCAAATCGGCAGAAGTACTAAACACTCCAATGGCCCTTTGAACTCCCAGTCATCTTGCCTCTCTAAAAGCAGACCTGGCACCTGCATCAAATCATGTGGGTTAGGTTCTGAGGTTGTAAGTTTCATTAAGTCTGGAGTAGCACTGTCTAATAGAACTTTGTACATAATGGAAATGTCCTTCAACTGTACTATCCAATACAGCACCCATTAGCCACATATAGATATCTAAACTTAGATTAAAAGTAATCAAAACTTAGTAAAATTTAACATTCAGCTCTTGAGTCACGGTAGCTGCATTTCAAGTGTGAAATAACCACATGTGGCTAGCAGCTCCTGGTTAAGATACAGCAGACTTCTATAAGGCTAATGCTCCCCAGTGGTGCTTCAAAGACTTCCTGGTTGCTAGAATGAGAAAACGGTGGAGCTACTGCAACTGTCCATTCCCTCTCCCAAAAAAAGCTTTATGTCCTCCCACAAAAAAAGTTTTACTTTTTATCTTTTGCAATTCTGAATAATATTTCTCTTCAGGCTTTCTGGTTGCTGGTGTATGCACAGATGTGCAAGAGCTTAAAAATACGAAAATTATTGCTTTAGAGCAGAAGTAACAATGCACAAACCTCAAGACATAGCTGGACCCTGCTGATACTAAAACTCTTTCTTTTTTTTTTAAAGAAAGCTTAATTGACCAGCTAACATGAACAACGGAAAAGGCTTGGGCACAGCTTCCACTGTACCATTCACAAGGCTGCTATGGTGGACTGCAAATCAGATTCTCCACTCCACATCCTGAAATGAGAGATGTGATTAAAATGCAACCCTTTCTTAATACTTGCAAGACCTTAAGTATTATTTCCTTAGAGAATTTTAGGCAGTAGTTGCATATGAAAAATGAAATTCACTTTTAAGCAAACTTACTACACTACTTCCTCCAATCAAGAGTCTTCTTTGACTTAAGAGACTCAAGGTAATGAACACATGGGCATCCAATGGTTCACTCAAAATTATTTTTCCTTACTAATTGAATATGTTAAACCTGACACTACCCTTCTTCCCAAAAAGGAAGGATGTTGAGCACTGTGGATTATTCAAAGAAATCCACATTTTCAGATACAAACTAGACAAAAGCCTACACTCACTTTCCATTGCTCTACAGCGCTGAGGCCAATATAATTCTGGATTTTGAAAAATTGCAGATGAAGAAGAATGACAATTTCACAGTAAATTCACAAATTTTAATAAGAATGAAACACTTCAGGATTTGTTTTCTTAGAAGTACAAAGACATATCTAAATTACCAAGCACCTGTCTTAACTGTGTGGCTCAGTTTTAACTAAGCAGAATCATCCACACTCCAGAATGTGAGCCAAGAAGGGAAGTCACAGAATTACCCTAATATGTCTAGCTAATGTGACCAAACTAGAGGCAGTTGTCTAAATCCACCTGGTTTGGCAAAATTATATTCTCTTTACATCAAATTGCTGAACTGAAGCTGAAAGCTACCTTTGAGATGTAAATTCACAATCAGCACTGAAAAATATCCTAACTGAATACCTCATAATTATACCAACATCATATACAACCACAAGAATGAGAAGTTACACTCCATGTACATATGTCAAAATACACTCTACTGTCATGAATTTTTAATGTTTTTAAAGTTTTTTCTATATTATAAAAAAATAAAAGTAATACCAATCTGGAGAAATAATCAAAATTGATCAGTGATAAGCAATAAGCCTCTGTGCATCCTTCAATGGAAAAGGTTGGATTACTTCTGTACTACTGCTAAAAATAAATTGTATCTTTTTAATAGCCAAGGCTACCTATTACAAGGTCACCAGTAATTATTTGATGGAGTAGACGAGTTAGAAAATAACTCTGAGGTAGGAAAGAGGAGGGTCCGAATAAATTATCAAAGCTAATAATGGGCAGAAGACACATACAAGAGGCAAGAAATCCTCAACATAGACTCTGGCCAACTGTCCCAACTTACTCTACCCTGGAAATCTCTGGCACACTCCATCTAAAAGTGCAAGTGACAAGTGTTACATGACACTGCTGCACACTAACAAAAAGAATGATTTACTCTGAAGAAAAGGTGTGGCACAGGGTGCTGTACCACTAAGGTCACCCTTCTGCTACTGGCCAGCATAAAGACTTTTCAATCATGAACCATGGCTCTCTGAACGGCAAAACAAATGTGAAACATGTTGGTTAAAGTAGGTACTGTGGATCTTTCATGAAAAAAGTCTTTTGCTATAGTACAATGCTCTATCCCCTTAAGAACTTTAATCATCCTGAATAACAACCTGAAGTATACTATGTAGATTACTGCACTCTTTTAAAAAGATTTTCCCAAACATGATATAAGCTAATTGATGAACATTCATTACTAGACTTTCAGGTCTGGTCCTGCACTGAATAGCCCCAGACATGCTAGTCAAGCTTTGAATATTTTTGTGTCTTGCAGATTACCTCTATTATCCTCGCCAGGCTGTTATCTGTTTTTTGTTCTTGGTTTTTTTTTTTCCTTATAATAGGCAGTAGGCTAAGAGTTCCCCATTCTCCTATCTACTCCCCACCACACCCCTGTCAAAATCTCCCCCACTACCCATTATCTACTTGTTTCTAATCTACTGTGGGCTTAGAAGCCAGATAAACTTTGCTTGTTAGAAATATTTTAAGTAAATACCAACAGGTTTTGACTAAGGATCACAAAGGCCCTCCTATAATTTAAGGTATAAACTGAGACAGGTAGGCTACCCCACGCCTTTGCTGTTTAGCGTCTGCTTCGCAACAGCCTTTTACAATAGGTCAAAGGATGAGAGTATAGGCAAATCATTTAGATTTTTATAAAGAGTCTAAATTACTAAAACACACAACTTGTGGGATTGTGGCTCAGTGGTAGAGCACTAGCCTAGCATGTGTGAGGCTTCGATTCGCAGCACCACATACAAATAAAGGTTCATCAACGACTAATAAAAATTTTAAAACACACACACACACACACACACACACAAGAAGAGAGCAAGAGAAGGGATAATTTGGGAAGGCCCTTATGTCTCAGGCAATGTTCTAGGTACTTTAACCATTAACACTAAACCCTCATAATAACCATAAAAGGAAGACATTACATTACTACTTCCAATTTCAGCTAAGTAATTTACCCAATATTGAACAAAGAAGCCAAATATTAGCCTAGGATTCAAAATACAAGGCCACTACATCAGATCCCCACCCAATTATTCTTGATTTAATTATTTTTACATGTTACTCCTGATCCTTTCACTGAAACCTAACTGAAGTTTGCTTTCTATCCTTCACCACTTTCTTTAATGAATGGGCAATGGTTAACAAACAGAGGCTATATCAAACTTAGCTCCACCAGTGTACATCTGCTCAGCAACAAGCACCATTCTTAAAGACTGGCCATATCTTCAGTTTGTATAGACTGCAAAAATGGTGACAGGTGCCCCCCAAAACAGGATGTTCCCAGGGACACTGAGCTGACATTCAGGACTTCCCTAGTGCAGTCCTGTACATGACAGGAAGCAGAACAAGTACATCTTAGGAATTGGCCCAAGAAGGAATTTACTGCATTCTCCCCCAATGTGTACACTAATACAATTAATTTTCTTATGCTAAACACTGGGGACTAAAGCAAGAAACATGGGAAGTTTCCACTTTCCTAATTCCACTAAGAACAGAGGTGTACTTGTTTACTGTCAGAAGCTTTATTACTAAGTCCAGGGCCTGACACAGAAAAAGTTGTTCACTGAATAAACGCTACTTGTCTAATAACTACAAATTACTTGTTAAATAAATGCATAACCTCTCCTGAGCTGTTTTTTAAATCCTTAAATTTCACATTTTCTGACATGCCTTTGCAATACTTAGTGGAAAGCATCTTTGGGCCTTTAAAAAAAAAAAAAAAAGAAAGAAAGAAAAAGCTCTTCTTCCATCAAGACAAAGAATCTAAAAAGACATGCCCATCTCCACCCTCTAAAAATGATTCTTGTCCCCAGAGTATGACTGCCAGACACCACTAAATACAGCCTTTATATACATTACAAAAACACCTATGTAAAAATGCTGCTACAAAACAAAGCTTCTGGAGTTCTAAAGCACAATACCAACAAAATCAAAAGCAAATAATAAGGAAAACTTCTGCACCTAAAATTCAAAATTGACAATATTTGCAAAACATAAAAATTCAAAAGGCCTCTAACCAGCAGTTTATGCAGTTAAAAAACTGTTTCACTTACAATGTAAAAGCTCCAACCTCAACATAAAGTAATGAGATTATGACAACATCATTCTAACAATTACAATATGAAAGTGTAAAAGGCACCTCTTGCTCTTTTGAGCAGAAATCTTTGTTTCTATTAAGGAGAATTACTGCAATACACTAAACCCATCCCCACTATTCCTACATCAGAGTTAAAATACATACCACGCCTGACAAGCCACAATCAGGAAATTACCCTGCAGTTTCTTATAAGACTATTACTTCACAAACCTTACAGGTTGTATAGAGTTAAATACAGGTAAGTGACAACCTTGATAAAACAAATTTCGTTGAATACCTGCAATTTTAAATCACTTTGTGTAGCTACAAAGTACAAAAACCAAGCTATAATAGCAATTTAGTGGGTATTTCCAACCATATTACACCAATTAAACTTAGCCAATGAATTTCCCTAAACTCAATTAAATCTACAAAATTTTAACATTAAGAGTTTAAATGAGCACTTTAGAAAAGCCCAAAGAAGTGAATTATTCATATTTACCACTACCACAGCTAAGTGATAGCAAAAACTAAGGAACTTTAAAAATAAAATCAGTGTTATTTTCTGAACTTAATGTGAACATCTGATAAACGATCTTTTGAGAGGAAACTCTATATTCTGTGTCATTTTTTAAAGCAAATGAAAAAAATCCTCAAACGATGACACTCATAAAATCCATTTTACATTCCTACCATCTCTGTTACTTTTGCTTTACTAACTCTCACATCAAAAACTTTCACACTTCATTTAACTGTTGGACAAGTCTCTTTAAGAAGGAAACTTCTAAAATGAAGATCAAAAGCAAAATAACAGCAAATATGTGTTCAAGGTAACATCCAATTTATGCTGGCATTAGAAAGCTTTCTTTGAGCCTATCAATGGTATAGATTCGATTTATATGAAGTCATATGAGTACATGAAAAGGAATTTTGGAAATCAACTCACATTTCAGGAACCACTATTGAAAAGACAAAATTACTCCGCCTAAGTTTGCAATTGTTTTACATACGTCGTTTCAAAAGTTTAAAACACAATTTAGGACATTCCAAACTGTTTAGCAAACAAGACATTACTGACGAAGAAATGCTGCTTCAAATTCGTTTTACCTGGATTTTTAAAATGAAGCTCTGACTGACAACCAAATGAGTAGCACTTAGCGTTTATGTCAAAAGGAATAACAAAACCAAGCTAGGTGTTGCTTTTAAGGATGAGAAAAAAACTATAACCACCAGAGGGTTAGTAAAAGACAAAAAGTACCTGACCCAAGGGCAGTATTCCTCACAAGAGAACAAAATAATTCAAGCTGCAATTTTGAAAACCAAGTTTTAAATTGGTGAAATCAATCAGCGTGCTTTCTACAGGCATGTGATAAAAAACTAATAGGCTGCACCCACCGAGCAACTTTCACAAGTACTCCGAGGATGATCCCGGCAGTGTCAGCCCTGAGCGTGTTCATGTGAGGATACACTAACTATTCAGAACCCACGACCATTATGGTTAACAAAGGTTACAGGACCGGGGAAAAGTGGAAGCAAAGTATCACACGCTCCAAACTCGGCTTCCCAACTCCTGCAACAAGAGCTCTAGCCCCTCGGCTTTGAAAATCAGAACCACAAAGTGCCGAGCGTGAGAGCCGCGCAGGGGAAGGGAAAAGGGCGTCCCGCCCAGCCGGGCGAGGCGGGGGCACTGAGCCCCTTCCCCGGCGCCGACCCCGGCCCGCGCGCCCACAGCCCCGCCACACCCAGCCCCCACCCGCCGTGGCCATGTGACACGCCGACCGCGGCCGCACACAAACACACCCCTGCGAGGCCCGCGGGCGCCCAGGCTTTACCTGCACCGAGGCGCCAGGTCCCGCCCCGTAAGATCCGGGGGGCCCGGGACCTTTTGTTCCTTCCTCTTCCGATGGGATGGAGGGGGCTGGGAGGGGAAGAGGGGAATGGGCGATTGAAGGCGGAACTGACAACACTCCCGGCTGCAGAGCCCCCGCCCCCCCCCAGCCCGTGCCCGGCGGGCGGCCCCTGCGCGCAGCGAAAGGAGAGAGGGCGGGCGCGCGGGGAAGGGGCCCGGCCGCCGCCCGCGGAGGAGGGGGTGGGGACGCCCGCCGCCCCTCCTCCCCTCAGGCGCGCGCCCGCCGCCCCTCCCGGCGCCCGCGCGGCCGCGCCCTCGCCCGCCGGCCCACCTCCGCTTCCGCTCTCCGCCTCACCCGCCGGCCGCAGCGCACCCACCTCCGGGCGGTTCGCTCGGCGCTCGCGGGCTGCAGGCTCGAGGCTCCTCCGCCGCCGCGGCCGCGCGGTAGACCCGCCTCCCACCCCGGGCCGCGAGCCCCGCCGATTCGCCGGCGCAGCCCCGGGGCTGGCACCCTGCCGCCCGCTGATTGGCGCCCCCAGCCGCCCGTTAGGGCGCGAGGCACGCCGGCCGAGCGCCTCGCGTAGCGCGCACGGAAGACGGAGGGAGCGGAGGAGGGAAGGAAGGAGGCCGAACGCCGCGGGAAGGGCCGGGGGCCGAGCGGTGCGCGGGGAGTCGCGGGCCACCGCTTCCCCACCTCCCTTTGCCTTCGGCCGGCCCCGCCTCCCAGCCGGACCGGCGGCACGCGCAGCCAATCAGCGCGCGGGGAGCTCGGGGTGTGAGCCGCGCGTCGGGGGCCTCGAATCGGAAGGGAGACGTAGCTCGCTGATTGGTCCCGCCTCCCCCGTCGAACGTGAGGCGAGGCGAGGCGCGGCCGCTCGGGTGGGACGCCGGCGGCTTCGCTTGAGTGGGTCTCGGGCGCGCTCCCACAGGGGCCCGAGAGCGACTGGCGGGGACTACCGCGCTGGGACCGCGTTGCCCCGCGACCGCCAGACCCCGAGCTCCTTAGGGCCATCAGCGCCATTGGGTGGGGCCCACGGGGGGCCGCCGCCTCGTCTGCTTTCCGTTGTGAAGCGGGGAGTGAACACGTGTTAGCCCCCGGGGAGACCCCGCGCCCGCTAGGACTACAAGAAGCGCCTGGGGCGGAAAGGGCTCTGCAGAAGTCAGGGTGCGGGGCCGAACCGGGCGCACCCTTTGTAAATGAGTGGGCGGTACCCTCGTGACGGGGGCGGGGCCAGGTTGTAAATAAGCTGGGACCGGGATATTTTGAGGGCGCTGGAAACTCGTGTAGGGGAGATGCCAGGTATTTTTCTTCAACCTAAATCTTGATCCCTCCACAAGTAAAAGTGATATTAATAATGCATGCTCCAGGGGCTGGAGTTGTGGCTCAGTGGTAGAGTGTTTGCCTGGCATTTGTGAGGCCCTGGGTTCGGTACTCAGCGTCGCAAAGAAATAAATAAAAGATGCATTGATAAATAAATAATAAAATAATGCATGCTCCAAATGAGCATTGTGAAATCTAAAAAGATGAGCACCTTGCAGTATGTGCCTTAATTGCTTATCTTCCCTAAGGCTTCTTTCCACTGCTCAGAGGATGTTACTAGACCCCAACTTCGTGTGTTTGCCCTACAGGAGGCAGTAAGGCCCGCAACTTACAGCTGCGCAAGGGGGTGTAACCACTTTCAGAGGTAACATTACTGCTTATAAAAAAGTTAGGTACCCCCAAGCGCCTGCTGGCAGAAGATTGAGCCCAAGTAATACAAGTATTAAGCACCTACTGTGTTAGGGAGCAGGGAGAACTAAAGTTGAATAGAAGCAGGTCTCACACACCTACTTGGTGGCTTAGACCAGACTACAGTAGTTTTCTTAGCTGCCCATTTAGCACTCATTCCTAGATACGTAGTTGATAAACTGACCAGGAGATTCCAGCTAAGCGGGAAAGTGGCATGGGCAATACAAATCTGTAGTCCGAAAGTACCAAATGAGTATTCAAAGCCTTAAGAGTTTTTGAAGTATACTCATTCTTCTCAGATGTGAAGATATTCCAGAGGAGGGTGCCTTCAGATGGACCTCGAAAAAATATTAGGCCATCTCCCGAGCTACAGATTTTCCAGATGTTCTTTCAAAATCTTCATTTCCACTGTGTCTCTTCAAACAGAAGTACTACTCCTGGGAAGGTTGTGATGAAGAGCATGAACCCTGGACATAAGCCAATTGGAGTTTTGAATGGAGCTCTGTTTCAGATCTTTGGCCAAGTAGAACTCACTTGCAGTGATATTGACTTAAATATAGTTGTGTAATGATGAAATAAAATAATGTGAAACTGAATAGCCTAGGGCTTTGAAATTAAAAGAACATCAACATCATTAACTTTCCTCCTTTTCTGTTGCATACAGACATGCCAAGATGAACCCACTCAGCAGATATTTTCCTTCAAGTTTTCTTTCAGGGTAGTTTCTTCTCTTGTCTGTTTAGAAGCAGGTCTAATAATCCTTTTTAAAAATAATTTGTGAAGAGGTCCCAGGAAGTTAAAGGGTGGAGCTGGGTTTCCTCAAGTGCTTTCTCTTTTTACCTTCCAAAGCCACTGAGGAGAAGAATCTAGGGCCAAGTCTGTTTAGCTTAGAACTAGGAAACTTGTTTAGTCTTTAAGTCCTTTTTTCGTGCTGATAAGTCAACAGCCTTAATATGAAATGGACTATTAAAAGCTGCCTTGAGTCACACAAATATTTACCCCTGTGTGGCCACTGTGTGAATTTGAGGGTCTACCTTATTGGTAGGAGTGGAAACAAAAGCAGGGCTAGATGAGACTCCAGAAGAATCAGCTACTAGAATGAGAATTGATCAATTTGGGGTACATTAATTCAGTGTGTAATGTGCCAGAGGTCCTACTTAGACCACCTCTAGAAAGTGTAAGATTTTGAGTCTGTAACTTCCATGTAGGAAACCTTCCAAGATCTAGAGAATTGAATAAAGGAAGAAGGGCAATCTGGCTACTAATTCACTCCCCAAAGGGCATAGAAATGGGAGCATGCCTACTGTCCCTCAGCTAGAATGCATCTAACCCAAAGTGGGTCAAGACAGAAACTGAAGGCACATAGAGCAGGGATTGCCATGGCAACAATCAGCTTGGAAATCCACTAGGGTACCTGAAGATCTATCAGTTGGTCCCTATTGTATAAATTATATTGAGTCTGGTTTTTATATGGATAAACATCAAATTTAACCCTTTATTACTCGTGCCACTGAAAAATCAATTAAACCTAAATCAAGTCAGAATCCATTTAAAGGTATTTAAATGCACTAGAAAGACATAAAAATGGTAATGCTATTTGCTTCTGAAAAGATCCTGAGGGTCATGAGTAGAAAACTTAAATTTCTTCTGTAGTTTAGTTTTTTAAAAATATTCATATGTTGATTTGTGAAGACAACTCATCTATTTCCTGGTAAATCTGTAAATAAATCTCTTCCTGGTTACCCCAGCCCAAATCTATATCACTCACCTATGAATTTTTTCTAAAATGTTACTCTAACCATGACTTGCTTTGATAATTTTTGACCCATTACTTTAGTTCTGAGCAGTTTCTTAACTTCTCACGTGTATAGTTTGTCTCCACATCTAGATTGTAAATCTCAGTTGCCTTTTTACACCCTTATGAAACACTAAATAACTGAAGAAAGGTAAAATACAGCTTTTGTACCGCAGGAGGTGGGAAATGGTGTGTGCATCACAGGTCTGCAAGTATTCTTCACGTTTCCACGTCATCCTTTCAGTTTGTAATTGGCCTCAGTACAACTGTTGGGTCTCCATGCTCTGTTTGCTCATCCTGGTGGGACTGAGTTGCATTGGGCATTATTTCTTCTTACAGAAAGATTCAGTTATTTGCAACTGAACAGACAATTATTACATGAGATAACCTAAGTGAACATAAAGAAAAACTTATGTAGTTACTTTTATTGTAAATGACAATGAAGAAATTCAACACCAGTTGGATTTATCTATCAATACAATGAAATTTCAGGCTTTTTATGAATTTTTGTAGAGAATGTGTGCACAATGTGTGTGCGCACACACACACAGTCCTTACATGCAAGCTTTTGCTAAAAACAGTATTTAACATCTTATGGGAAGGCCAGAGACAAGAATAAGACATGTAAAAGAAGAAACATTAAATCCAACAGGTGTTCATTTGGTGTCTGTTATGTGCCTACCATAAAAGTATTGGTTGATCATAGTGGAAAACTCATTCTTTGGCCAAAGTCAATCAAGAAAATGAGACATACAGGTAGGATTTTTTTCAGAATTAAAAAGGACTGAAAAAGAAGTTGCTCCAGGTGCAAGAAAAATATATGGTAAAGCAAGTTATATTTCTCATTATTCTCCAAGCATCCATTGTAGTAGTTCTTGTCTATACATTTAAAGACATAAATGATCATTGGTAAATCAATCATTGGACAACTAATCAAATGATTATTTATATATTACTTGGAAAATGTACAATTCCAATGTAATGAGCACTCCCATAATGACATTTAGGTATTATCTGAGATCTACATATTTTGGAAAAAGACTTAACAAGGGCCAATGTCTAAACCCGGAAAAAACAGTATATAAACTGTTTAAAGTTCTGTTGTGAGGGAAGATATTTTGGTAGTCACATATCAACAATAGGGTCTTATGCCTTGATAATAATCGCCTGTGTGTGATGATATTGACTGAGTTAGGCTGCTGCTAGGCAGAATAAGTGTATGAAGGTCTAATACTCTTGGAAATTTTCAAGCATATTAGCATAATTGCTCTGATGAAGACTGAAGAGCTTATTTAACATAGCTGATTACAGTAGACAATAGATGCATAATCAGTGTCCTAATGATTGAATTAATGAGCCCCAATTGTTTGTCCTTACCATAAACAGTCCTTAGCTATGAAAAAGACCTTGCTGAAGTAGTCTGACAATTGTGTTAGCTGAGGAGTGGCCAGAATATAATTAATGGTGGGAAAGAGCCAATTACTATTGGGTCTTAAAGACTTCAATGGTGGGTTTCAAGGGACAAATTGTATCAATGCATGAAGTTTCTTATCAGTTCCTTGCCTTCATATAATAATGGGGCCTGATTCAATATTGTTTTACAGTTTTGGAAACAGAAGCCCAGGCTTCCCCAAAGCCCTTTGACCTCATAGTGCCTGGGATTATGAACATAAGATCTTTTTCTACTCTGGCACTGTCCGCTAACTTGTCTTCTGTCGCTCATCTACACCCCACTATCCTGAACCTTTGCCCCTTTTCAGTCTCCCAGTTCCTTTTACTGTTGTGCCTATGTCCTACCAGCTATTTCACAGTGAAAATAGAGGCAAATCTCCTCCTCATATATAGACCTCTAATGATAGATAAATGGATCTGTTTCCAGATATATCCTTCCAGCCACTTCTGTGAAAGACTTGTGCCTCCTTCTGCAGAAGGCTTTTTCCTTTGTTCCTTTGATCCTCCCCCTAGTGTATATTAGCATCCCCCAACACACACGTACGAATCACACTATCAAACCACATTCTAATAATTTTTTTTCAAAACTCTTTATCACTATCTGGAATCATCATCATCTGAATAAATCAGATTTGTTTTATTCACTGCATATATATATGCATATATTTCATATACACATACCCACATAATTTTTCACTCCTCCCCACTAAAGGTAAGCTCTGCAAGAGCAGGAAACATGTCTGCTGTGCTCACCACAGTATCCCTATCTCAAGCACCTCCACTTGGTTCACCACAGTGTCCTTAATTCAAGCATACATGATGGCATTCAGTACATGTTTTTTAATGGATGGGTAATTTTTACTCAGGTTCACTCAGACTTAGTGGGTCAAAACTCAACTGATCATTTCCTTCTGTTTTCCTGTCTGGGTATGTCTTAGCCTGTTTCCATAGAAAACAGAGCCTGGGGCAAGGATTAATCGCTGGTGTCTTATTTAGAAGGTATCAGTCCAAGGCAGCAGTAGTAAGGGAAAAGAAGGAAGAATGGGGGACAAAGCATAGTGGTACATGTTTCAGGATAAGCTCCAGGACAAGCCTTGAAGAAATACAGCCTGCCTGTTGGCAGGTGCCCACACTTGGCCATACAGGACATCTCCAGGTAGACAGTCTGGAGAAATCATGCCTTTGAACAATCTACAGAGGAAAGAATGTTATCACCATGTTTGCAATCTCCTTTTGGTCAAAGTTCACCCTACAGAGTGAAGTGTCCCTCATTTTCCATTGTGTTATCCATATTCTTTCATAGCCACTCAGAAAGCCAGGTCCTATGCCCTGGAGTCCAGAATGAGTGAAGAGTAAAATGCAGGCACGTGAATGGTTGACCTTAGGCAGTCAAAACAAAAGGGGCTTAATTAAGTCCCATGGTGGCAGGTGACACAGAGTAGGAGGTCAAGAACCCAGAAAATCTGAGAAGACACATAAACTGAGCCCGATATAGTGTTACTTGTTACCACAGCTAAGGTAGAAACATTTGTCTTTTTCACTGCATTATATGCAGCATTCACCACAATAGCACTAATTAAATTTTTGGTCGCATGCATGCATACATAAATGACATTGCCACCTACCCAGTCTACTTAAACAGAAACCTTGGAGTCATCATCTTCCTTTTTCCTTAATTCCTATATAGTAAAATGAGGGCAAAATTCCTTTTGGCCCTACCTCCCTAGCATATCTCAGATTTAATGCCTCCTTTCGAAGCTCACTGAATCGATTTAGATCTTCCTTTTTCATTGGTATTATTGGTATTATCTTTCTAACAGTAGTCTTGCTCCCCACCCCCAATTTATTCTCCCTACTGCCAGAAATTTCTTTTCTTTAATAGCATATTTTCCAAATACAAATCTGATATCACTACCTTAATTAAGTTAGTCGTTTTCCTTTTCTTCCAGGGTAAAACTAAGACCCTTTAGCATAATCTAAAAGATCGGTCTCAGGCCACTCTCTGAACCTTCACATCTCAATATCTTCCACCTTGCTCCTCATACCCTAGCCAGACTGAATTCTGGACAGTTTTCCTACCAAAAGTCATAAATTATTTCCCTAGTGCCTATCCTATGGTCTTGGTTCAG
Source organism: Glaucomys volans (assembly GCA_020662805.1). Classification (NCBI taxonomy): domain Eukaryota; kingdom Metazoa; phylum Chordata; class Mammalia; order Rodentia; family Sciuridae; genus Glaucomys; species Glaucomys volans. Next base: position 81,358 of record JAJEJO010005357.1, on the reverse strand, counting down.
CTGGAATGCACGGCCCCTTTGTACCTGACCAACCTCTTCTAATCATGCAAAATCATATTTCCATGTTGCACCATTCATCTGTTGATCATTATACACACACATGTCCTCAGTATTCATTGTAACAGCCAGTATTGTCAGTTCTGAGCAACAGAGGTTGACTGACTTCAGGAGAAAGGGAATTTGTAGAAAGGATATTGGATGCTTGACACAATTGCTGGAGCTGTAGAAACAGATGCAGACAACAAGCAAGAACAAAGAACAGCTCCGGGGAACAGTCAAAACAGCACAACCTGCAGGGGGAGAGAGTCACCCCAGTTCCACACAGACACCTCAGTTTACACTTCTGATTCTGTGACACTGGACACACACCACCTACCTCTCACACTAACAGCACTGCACTGTGGTTCCTGGAACCCAGATATCACTGCAGTGTCTGCTGTTCCCACCAGAATGGATTCTCCATCAAACCGACTGTGCATTCCTTGAGCTCCCACATTGGAACTTGGGGCAGATCCATTAGGTTGACTAAGTTTGCTACGTGTCCCTGGCTATTCTTTACAAGCAAGCTGGGAAAGAATTTTTGGCTTCTATATTATAATTGGGACCTGCTTCTCTCCAGTAGTCATTAAGGAAATCTCCAAAGGAAGAGGTCAGGTGGCAGGCAACCCCCAAATAATAAATGTCCACCATGTTCTCAAATTGATTCAACAAACAAAATAGTCATCTACCTATACAAGGTTGTCGTTGGGGCACTAGAGATATGAAAATGAATAAAATGATGGTTTCATTCCCACTGAGACTAGTATGGTCAAAAAGACAGAAAATAACAAATGTCCTCAAGAAGATGAAGAAATTGGCACCATCATATGCTACTAATGGGAATGTAGAATGGAGCAGTCACTTTGAGAAATAAAATTGTCAGTTCCTCAAAAGATTAAGCAGAGTGACCATATAATCTAGCAACTGACTCCTAGTTATACATCCAAGAGAAATGGCCATACAAAAACTTGTACACAAATATTCACAGCAGCATTAGTTCTAAGAGCCAAAAAGTGGAAACAGCCCAAATGTGCACCAGTGATTGAATGGATAAGCAGAAGTGGCAATCCATATGATGGAATGAGAATCATCCATGAGAAGGAATTAAGTACTGAGACATGCTCCCATAGGGATGACCTCAAACCATCAAGCTAAGTGAAGGAAGCCAGTCACACAAGGCCACACGCTATCTAACTCGGTTTATATGAAACATCCCAAACACACAAATCAGTAACGACAGGAAGTAGATGAGTAGTTGGCAAGGTCTGGGAGAAGAGGGATGCAGGATTAGGGACAACTAATCATGGGTACAGTTTTTCTTTCTAGGACAGTGAAAGTCTTTTAAAATGAGATAGTGGTAATGATTTCACAACTTTGTGAATGTAGTAGAAACCACTGAATTGTACACTTTAAATAAGTGAGTTGTGTAGTATGTGAATTACATCTCAAAAAAGCTGTTTATAAAAATGAGTATTAAGTTTTTGCAGTACTAGGTAAACACACTTTTTAGAAATGGTTTCATTTCTCAGCAGAGCTGACATGCTTGTGGGACAGCCAAGAGTTAACGAGGAAACAATGTGACTTCATGACTTCAGAAGAGGTCCCCTTCTCTCTTTCTCTCTCTCTCTTTTTTTTTTTTTTTTTTTTTTTTTGTGGGGGTGTGCTTTTAAAAATTCTTGCCCTGAGCACTAAGATCCTTGAGCTACGATCTATGTCTTTGAACTTTGGGTCACCAGAGATAGATGTCGTGTAGCACACAGGTAGCTTATAACAGTTGTTTGTTGAAAGGTGACTAAATGAAAAAGCCAGAACTGGATGCTGGTGTCCCAAACCCCATTTCAGAGTCCTTCCAACTACACCCACCGGCACCAGTGCGGTGAGCAAAGATTCCCCACATGAGACAGTAGCCAGAGAGATATCTACACTAAACACAGTTGGATTTTCTATCAGTTTCCAGGTACGCACGGGTTGACGTTTCACAATGTAAATGTAATTTTGCTTTTCCATCTTAATTGTGCTATGTCCCTCAAATAGTCTTCCCACTGGCCTCAGGTGCAGCCTTCTCCCTTGAGTTCATCACACAGCATCATCAGCTTCACTGGCCTCTTTAGCAGCTTGTAATAGTGACCTCTCAGCCATCGATGGTCAATACTGACCAGGGCTTCCTGGTCTATGCACACACAATTTCAAAGGCCCATATTGTAGAGATGTAGTTTTTTCACTGACTGGGAAGCCCATTATAAATAAAAATTATATAGAAAATTATTTTTCTCACAGCCTACTAGGGTTTAACTTTGCAATGAATGTTCTCTACAACTTTTCAAAAATGGCTTTATTGAGATATAATTCACATGCCAAAAAATTTAATCATTAAAAGCATACAATTCAATGATTTTCAGTATATTCACAAAATTCTATGACCATCACCGCAATCTAATTTCAAAACATTTTTCATCAGTGTCAAAGTAAACCCCGTACTGTTAGCATTCCTTCCTCTACCTGAGTTCATGACGGTCTACTTCTTTGTACAGCTGCCCATTCCAAATGTTTTATATAGGTAAAATCATATAGTTTGCAGTCTTTTGTGAAAGGCTTTTTTTGCTTAGCATATTTTCAAAGTTCATCCATTTTGTAACATGTTTCTGGACTTCATTACTTTTCACAGATGAGTAATATTTGCTGATATGGATGTTCCACATTGTGGTTATTCATTCATCAGTTAATGGGTATTTGTGTTGTTTCCAATTTTTGCTTCTGATGAAAAATGCTACTTAGAGCATTCATGTTTGTTTCTCTCCTGCTTTTAAAATCATAACTTTGTTCTAAAAATTTTCTATCTTGATGCTTTAGGTGTGCTGCTTAAGCATTTACAAAATTCTGCCAGGCTTTTTACAATGGATTATTAGTGAGTGGATCGTGACATCTTAAGGTTTACTGGCAAACATATAAACTTACTGCTATTGTAATTCCTTGCCCTGCATATAAAATATTTCACTGAATTAACGAAACAATTGTCTCCCTAATGACGTTTTGTCATTAGGGACATCAGTCTTCTATTCTGGCCAGAGGAGATAGCTCACCTGGTCTTGATGGTCAGAGCAAGTGACCATAGTTAAGAGGATACTTCTAAGAGTTAGTTGGGCAAAAAGCCAAGAAAGCAAAGGAAAACATGTGTGCAAAGGCCCAGCTGAAAATGCTGGATGAGAGGAGGAAGGAAGGAAAGGAGAGAGCTGAAAGGGCATGAGAGGGCTGAACGGGAGCAGAGCAGCCATATTGTTAAGGGCTTTGAATGCCAAGCTGAGGAAAAGATCCTTTGCCTGAAAGGTAAGGATGAAAACTTCTCCAGAATGAAACATTCACTGAATGTGTGACCCTCTAAAAACAAATCAAACACAAAAACTTGTGGAAAAAGGTACAATTTAAAAGGAACTCTTGAATTACTCCTTTCAAGTCTTTGCATTAGAAGCAAATATGTTTCTCTTTTCATCAAAATCTTCAAATTTGGCATTGACTTGTACTGATAATGCTTAAAATTATTTAATTTTATTTTAACAAATATATTTTTAGCCCCTTCTTTGTGCAAGAGATCACTCTGATCTCTGAGTCTACGCAATCTTTCACAATGCTGGGTTCCTCATTTGCAGGCATGAAGCAGTAAATCGGGTGAGATGAGAAGAAAGACAAAAATAACAATATTTTAGATATTGTACGCATTTAGTGAATTTTTTCTTTTGAAGAACGGGTACTACAAAAATAATCCAGAGTAGCAGACTAGCATCTCTCATTAGCACAATTCAAAATTATAGTTAATATTATACCCATATTTATACACTTATACATATACTTTGGTATGTGTGGGGGGGTACTGGAAATCAAAGTGAGGGCCTTCCATATGCTAGGCAAGCACTCTACACTGAGGTACATCCCAACTCTCAATATTACATTTTTTAAGAGCTTTATCCCAAGAGATCTTCAACTAAGAAGTCTTTTAATTATATTTTGCTTTGGAAATCTTCTGGAAATTTCTGCTCTAATTCAGGGCAGAACCCTGAGCATAAAAATAAGCATTTATTTAACATGACAATCAAAGCACTATTCTGTTGACCAAGAAGAATATAAAGGAGTGGTAGATATTGCTCCCCCTCTGGATGAACTTCCAGTTCAACTGGGAACATGAGGAGGTGTGCAGGAGGTCCAGGAGAAGACAACAGGCAACGTGCATTGCCTCTTGGTATCATTTGAGGTTCTTAGAGCTCACTTTATCTCATTTAATCTTCCTATAATTCCATAAAGAAGACATATTTCTCATAAACAACATGAGTCCCAATAGAGGTCAAATAAACCTGCCCAAGATCAAGAAGCCACAGCAAACAGTTCTGATTGAAGTGCAAACAAGGAAATAGACACCAACTGTGGACACATTGGCAACCACCCAGTTCATCTGAGCAGGACTGGGGTAGGATTCTCCCACAACTAATCTTCGGAGGTCTTTCTTGTGTATCCATTCTTTGGGTCTGGGAAAGGTGACCTGAGGCATCTCAGACCTGGGGCATCTTCACTCATGTGTCTGGTGAGTGATGCTGGCTGTTATGAGGTTTTTGAAAAGGGGAACAGAAATTGAGAAATAAGACAGACCAGTTAAGGAAGATGTAGGCTTAAGGGAAGATTTTAACAAGATGGAACACACGACTCTTTTTTGTCATGTGCGGTCTACTAGAAAGGGGGAAATGACAGAATAAGAGAAAGAGTAGATAATGGTGAGAATGATATCCTTGAGATAGTGAAAGGAGATGGGACCCAGTGCACGGTCAAGGGTCTAGCCTAAGATGGGAGCATGCATGGTCCACTTACTGCATGCATTCTCAATGAGGGCAAAAATTGGCTCTCACTCTTCTGATGCATAAGGCACAGATACACATGTGGTACATGAACAGGGATTCAGTGTATCTATGGCATTGAATTCTCAGGGGGGGCAATTAAGTAAAAGATATCTAATAAGATTCTTTAAGGGTCAGTAATGAAAAAAGTTTGCAAAACACTCATCTATGTTCATTTAAGAGAGGCAGAGAATGTCTGAGTAAATGTTAGCAGGTGTTTGGATGAACCAGAAACATGAGGAAGCTCTCTTCTTTTTCCCCACATTTTTTTTATTGGTGCATTATAGTTGTACATAATGATCAAATTTGTCATTACATATTCGTAGATACACACAGTATAACAATATAATTTGGCCAATATCATTCCCTGGCACTTCCTCCCTGCCTCCCACCCCTGAAATCTGTCTTCTGGCAACATCTATTTCCTTAGGGAAATAAGGAGCAAGAGGAATCAAATACAGAAAAAGAAAGGGAGTTTTGCAGGTTTCACAAAAGGAAAGTTTGAAATCCATGTCTTGCAGAATAAGGTAGGGAATTAACTGAAGACTCACTTGATGTTGATAGACTTTTAATCTGAGATTGACCAGCATGTGTATGGGCTTTCCTCCAACCACGTTCCGCTGCTCAGATTAGGCAGAGATTGGGTTCAACAGGATTAGGATGTTACTAGGGAGCACAGTGCATGGAGATGTGGGCAAGGGTGTATAAAAAGTGACTGTAGCCGGGCGCAGTGGCACATGCCTGTAATCCCAGTGGCATGGGAGGCTGAGGCAGGAGGATCACGAGTTCAAAGCCAGCCTCAGCAAGGGCAAGGCCCTAAGCAACTCAGTGAGACCCTGTCTCTAATAAAATACAAAATAGGACTGGGGATGTGGCTCAGTGGCCAAGTGCCTCTGGGTTCAATCCCTGGTTCCAAAAAAAAAAAAAAAAAATGTGACTATTATAGTCATCAGTGCCCCATCCTGTCTCAGGGTCCTCCATACCAGTACAAGCAGTCACTTTCTTACATCCAGCACCTGCAGCTATCCCATCTGCTGGCCATCTTGATGACCTGTGTTCAGGACAGGACAGAGTGCTGAGAGGTTGATGCTCCCAGAAGTAACCTTCAGCCAATCATGGATGGGATACCCTGAGAGGTGTCTATACACCTGATCAACTCAATGCCATGTGCTCACTTCCTTCCCTTCCCTGGGAAGGGAAAGACTGCCCCCTGCCCCATGGATACTTCCTGGGATCACCTCTTGGATCAATAATAGCATTCAAATCTTTGTTTCAGGGTCAGCTTCTGAGGGAATCAAAGTAGAACAATAAAGAACCAAAGTTTTTAAGCCAGGTAAGGACAGAAGGAAGAGCAGGACAAGTTGAGAGTGAAAAGTGGTAGAATCTAGGCACCAGAGGTCCCAGGAAGGTCAAAGAAGGCTGGAGTTAGGGTACTAGAAATAGTCATCACAGTAGAACATTTGAAATTGGAATCATGCAATTATTGTTGAAGATAAAGGGTAGGGTATGACTATAGGTGTGTGTGACTTGGGAAGATGGAGGATAAGGTCATTGCAAGCAAGGGATCAAGGGACTGAGAAGCCAAAACCAGAGCAAAATCACCTTCAGAAGAGTGATCAGTACCTGTCCCCAAGCATTGTTATAACTCCATCCATTGAAGAAGTGCTTTTTTCCTCCTTGGTTGTGAGACTGTAAAGCCATGCTACTTATGGCAGCTGTCCCACCGAGAGAAAGAAGGAGTTAGAGCAACACAAGGACAGGAGCAGAGGTAAGATAGACAGAGGATCCCATTAGTGTGAGCATTCCTGGAGTCAAGGATCTCAACTTCCAGATCTCCCCCTTCTCTGTATTTATTGAGTTTGGTTTCAGACTCAATAACATTGGTGAAATTTTTAATTTTGTTTTGCTTAAGCTGGTTTGAGTTGAGTTCCTGTCATTTACAGCAACAATAAAAACAAAAAGACTAATAAAGGAAGTTCGCCTCTCGCTTCAGGCTGGCTAAAGTATTTGCTTGTTTTTTCTTGTGATACTAGGGATTGAACTCAGGGCCTCACACCTGCTAGGTAGGCAAAGGCTCTACCACTGAGCTGCATCCCCAGCCCTCAAAATGTTCTAATACAAGGTTCTGATGTGGACCCCTGGAGAGGAAGAAGTTTTGTGAGGTTTAAAGACCATCTGACTGAGACTCAACTGAGTTGGTCTCAATTCTGCCATTTGCTAGCTGAGTGGGCATTGTGTCTTGGGGCTTCATTAGGGGAACCTGTAAGAGTCAGCCTTGCTAACTTATCCTGAGCAGAGTTATGGAAGGCTACTGAAGCTCCCAGCTTCCTCTACTGAGGACGTGCTATTGGTGCACCTAGGAGAAATTCATTTCAGAATTTGTTGCCAGAAACACTTTATTTCTCTTAAGGAAGTAGCAAGGGTTTTCTTTATGGAAAGAGAGAACTACATACCAAATTGTGTTTATTCAGTTTGACTCTCTGGAAGTTAGGAGGCAAATATAGAACCCAACACATGGGACCTTATAATTTGCATTTGTGAATATGGAATTTTATGTTTCCCTTCAGATCTTAGTATTTTAATACCTTGTTTATATTTGACTATATTATTATGTATTATATAAAAACTCCTCAAATCATTTATGAAATAAAGCAAATATTAATAAATAAATATTTACACTGGTATTTAACCTGAGGAATATCCTTTTTCCTCTCTGGGTGATTCATTATTGTATTATGGAGTTAGATTTTCCAGTGGACATGGTAAATTATGAAGCATTCTCTTTATTGCAAACTATGGCAATGACAGATGATGATAAAAAGAAAACAAAAATAACACACTGGGTTCAGAAACAAGATTTAAAAACAAACACACAAACAAACAAACAAAAAAACAAACAAAAAGAACTCCATGACCCAAAACAAAATAGAAACGTCAAGAAGAAAATCTGGCTTGCTGGGCTTCTGATCCCCAGGCAACAACTGCAGTTAGGAGTTTAGCTCTTGAAAAATGATGGGGACAACCGGATCCCACATTGGGTGAGGTTTTGAGGCCAGGAACACTTACCTGGACATGAAAGGAAGCTGAAAAAAATGAGTTGTGTGAGAGCTTACAGCTTTGAGAAAGGCAGGAGGGAAGCTTGGAGGTGGAAAAGAACATTCCAACCAGGAATTGCAGCCAAGTGCCCACAGAGCTGGTACTTGCATCTGAAGCACCTTCAGCATCTTTGCAGGGCAGTACCACACCCTCATGGATAGAAGACCTGGTCCCAGGGTGAGGTTGGGAAAGCTAAGCAGAAACTCTCACAAGCCTATTATACAGGGAAGAGAAACAGAAACGAACTCTCTCTCAAAACGAGCTTACAAACTAAAATTACTACAAGACATTTGAAGAGAGCTAGTGCTAACATAGGCCACAATCCAAGTCATCAATTAAAATATGAATTTTCTCCATTGGAAAAAAATCTTAGAGATTATTCTGAAAAAGAATAAAACGTAAGTTTAATGTGCTCAAATTTACTTAAGAAAGACCTTTTAAAATGCATACAGGCATAAATCAGAATTATATGTACAACAACATTTTTAATAGAATTTTAGAAATAAAAACGTAAGTTTTGAAATTCAAGACAATATTTTGGTACTGGGGATTGAACTTCACTACTGAACTATATCCCCAGTTGACAGGGTCTCACTGAATTGCTGAGTCTGGCCTCAAACTTGCGATCCTTCTAACTCAGCCCCCTGAGTTGCTGTAATTACAGGTGTGCACCATCATGCCCCGCTGAAATTGAATTCTTATAGGTCAGAACTAGAAACTGTTAAAGAGTGTAACAGTAAACTGGATCACAGTATCACCAAATTCACTCAGGATGCAACACAAAATACATTAGAAGATTTAAACAATAATTAAAGGACATGGAGATAGATTAATTTGAGAAACTATATGTTTAGTAAGAATTTCAGAAGAAAACAATAAAAAATAATGAAAGAGAAGTAATAATTAAAGGGGTCATAGATGCAAATTTGCCAGAAGTAAGCAATGAGGCAGGAAGATCACAATTCAAAGCCAGCTTGGGCCATTCAGAGAGACCCTGCTCCAAAAATAAAAAAAAATAAAAATTCTGGGGGTATAACTCAATGGTGAAGTGCCCCTGGGTTCAAGCCTCAGTTCTGTAAAAAAGAAAACAAATCAATAGAAAGCATCTGGATTTGTTGGTAGTTTATTTTGGGTGGTTTTTTTTTTTTTTTTTTTTTTTTTTGGTACTTGGGATTGAACCCAGGAGTGCTTTACAACTGAGCTACATCCACAGCCCCTTTTTTTCTTATGTTTTTCTAATATAGACAGGGTCTGGCAAAGTTGCTGAGGCTAGCCTTGAACTTGCAATCCTCCTGACTCAGTCTTCCAAGTTGCTGGAATTACACCGTGCCCAGCTGCCTTTGTTGTTGTCTGATGATGGAAGTCATGTTACTAAACAATGCTTTAAAATTAGCTCTGGTTTTCTAGCAGATGAATCCATTTCCTATATTACCAACATATTCATTAATTTTGCTCTTTGGATTTTCACAAAACCCTTCTGAAACTGGTCTGCTGACAGATGATTTCTCCATATTTCAGAAGAGTGGACAGAAAAATAGAGCTGAAGTACCCATCCTAAGGTAGCTGTCTAATTAGAGGTGGAGCTAGGAACTAGAATTTAGACGCCTGCCCAAGTCCCTTAACTTAAGTCCCTTTCCAAAAGAAACCACCTGGGGAAGAGAACCTTGCATGGATACCATAGAAATCAAGACAAATAGGCCCATCAGTTCAGCAAAGATGGTCCATGCTTTGACCAATCCCCTAATGAATGAATGGATGTATTCTGTTAACTATTTGTTACAAATACAACTACTACTTGTATTTGCCCTGGCTCTGAGAACATACACATCCCTAGTCATTGTTTATTCAAGTTTAAATGTAGCAAAGATGAGAAAAAGCAAGACATTTTTTTAAAGGAGAAAATGTACAATTAGCTCCCCAAATAGCTAGAGTGGGGGAGGGACAAGAAATATTTTGTCTGCCCCACTTGTCCCTTCTCCTCAAACTGCTCTTTCACATATCAGGATCCCATAGGGACTCCCGTGGGCTTAGACCACTCCAACCCTATGGGTTCCTGATCCAGCCTGTGGCAATCAGAAAGCTCCTACTCAGGGTGACTATAGGCCCATGTGGTGCCTTTGCACAAATTAGAAAAATCAACTCTTCCTTGAGACCCCTTATGCCTGGCTAGAAGAGAGTTGTTGAAATCTGCATTGTTAATGGTATCAAGGACATTCAAGTTTGTGCAGCAACTTAGCACCAGGATTTTTGAAGTTTGGATTAGGAAAATATGATAGGCAGGGTTTCTCCAGTCCAGAGATCCTAAAATTCAGGAGCTTAGGACAGACACCCACTCTGACCATGCAAAGGCTGTTCTGTAGAGAGACAGAAAGAAGTCAATGTGGGCAAAGAAGCCAAAACACGAATAGAGGAAGGTGGTTCTGTCCTATTTAGAATCCTAGTTCCAATCGTCCTGGAGAGTCAATGGCACCCCTGTCTCTCCCACTGTTGGGTGCTCAATCCTTTCCTTTTTTCCCATAAGCCAAAACATTCCTCAATTTTGCTTATGCAAGATCAAGTAGAATTTTTTTATTGTTATTTGCAACTAATGCAGATGTGAATTTAATTTCACTAATTTCCACATCCCTCGATTTTAAAAGCAACTAGAGGGGGGCGCATTAGCTTTAATCTCAACTTGGTCAAGTATGATTTTTACACAAAGGGAAACAGCTCTGTTCCTATCTATTCCAACCCAGTAAGTGGTTTCTTATTCTAAGTCCATGCCTAAAAAGAAAATTACATGTTGGCTGCCCACTTTAATTGTTTGTAATCACTGAAATTTGCAATCCTCTCCTGGGGTGTGTTCAGAGACCTCACCCCATGGGGCATTCTTTCAGTGTGCTTTGTTGGCAGTAGCTGTAGCAATTAGAAAATTGGGAAATGTATAAAATCCAGAGGGAAATCAATTTTGGCATTTTTTTGCTTTAGTGAGTGTTGTTGTTAGAAATGTGTTAGGACCTTGGAAAAAATTAAACAGTACTAAGGACTCTACTTCTGACATACTGAGATAACCTACTATCCCTGTTGGTGAATCCAACCCTCCGATCACTGGGGTCCAATGAGTGTCTTCCTGGAGGCCATGGGGAGGAATCTCTCTTGCTCCCTGAGATTGTTTAGAGGCCAATTAATATCTTTAGAAAATCATCTTCCTTCAGAATATGACTTTTTTTTTTTTTTTTATGCTTGTATTTGCCATGTTGGATTTTTAATTTGTAGTTCCAGCCGTTTAGTGCAGGAAGATTGGGCCTTATTTGGGTATGTGCGTGCACACACACACACACACACACACACACCCTGATCAAATGCAGCTATAAAGTCATAGGACTGGTTTTTACACACCCATAGAAGAATGGAGTATCCCTATCTCCAGTGCACTTCGAAGGTGTATTTTCTCTGTGGAAACAGGAAGGAGTTGTTTGAATCACATTACCTGGTAAAATGGGTATAATCGAGCTGCAGGATGTTATTGTGGGTCTGAAAAAGTACTATTAACTTACAAGGCTGGTTTTTTATATGGCTCAAATGATGTTTCCAAAAACAGTTTCTAAAGGAAATCAGCAAATAACTTTTCAACAAAGGAAGCATCCTTAGAATAACTGCATAGCTTTTAAAGAGATTGCTCAGAAGGGGAACCACTCCTTTGGATATAAGGGGTTGTATAGGCTTGCCATTCCAAAAAGGTGAGACAAAAAGCACAAACTAACTCCTCTGCACCAGATATAGCCATATAAAGATTATGTTTCTAAAAAAAATGAGATTATATTTCTAGAATCGTCATCAAATGATATAGGGGAAAGTGGCAGTTTGAAAGTAATCAGTTAGAGCCTAAAACAAATTCCCAATATATTAAAGGGAAAAAAAAATTAAAAAAATTTTAGTGATTAACAAAATGTGAAAGAAAATAAGGACAAATATATATGTTAAATGGTCTTGGGATAGATTTTTTAAGTATAAAAATTATGAATGAAATAGAAATGTAAGAATGCAATGCCTAACTACAAAAAACATGTTACAAAGAACAAAACACTATATACTGTGCATTAAATAAGGCAAATAGTTAACCTTATTATCAATAGAACTATTATAAAGTAATAAGAGAATGTTATATATTTATATAAATAGGAGACATGTCTTTAGAATTGTTTAATCTTATTAGTTGCACCCCCCAAATTGCACATTAAAAATGTTCTAACTTGAGTAACATTTCTAAGCACATTAATGTGCTTTTTTTGCTTAATGGTTGTGTGCATTCGACTTTATCTTAATCTACCTATGATATCCATCTGTCTTGTGTGACAGGGAAAGAGGGGAGCTGATGGAATGGGGGAGGGGAAACAGGAGGGACAGACAAGAGTTCTTACTATGGCAAAAGCATTTGATAGTTTGAGTCTGGAATCCAGAAGAGAGTTTTTAAAGCATATCTCTCTTTCCCGAGTTTTATTTTTTCTATAATATATATTTCTGTATTTTTCAAATATTTTCTATAAAAAGCATAAAAATTAAAATTCTTTTTATAAAGGCATGCAATACTTTTGAAATAAATAATAAATAAATATTTTTTTTAATGTCTGTTTATTTAGCAAGACCAGAAGAAGCTCTGAGGTGGTATTTTAGTTGAAAATATTTTCTGACCAGGCTTGGTGGCGCATGCCTATAATCCCAGCGACTCTGGAGGCTGAGACAAGACAATCGCAAATTTGAGGTCAGCCTCAGCAATTTAGAGAGGCCCTAAGCAACTTAGTGAGTCCCTGTCTCAAAAGAAAAAATAAAAAGGACGGAGAATGTGGCTCAGTGGTAGAGCACCTCTGAATTCAATCTTCAGTACCAAACAATAAATGAAAATAAAAGTAAAAATAACCGTTTTCTGTAAAGTGCAGCATTCCCTAAAAAATCCAAAGGTTAGCGAGGTTGGGTCTCCAGAACTCCATCACTTACCCATCCGGGCCTATTTCATGTTTTTTTAGATGAAAACCAGTCATCCCCTGCACTGATTTCAATTATCTGTGCTGTGAAAGTCCACCACACTCTTGCCTAATTAAGCATATGCTTACTGGGATTAGCGCGAGAAGAGATTTACCGCCCAGCGGGGCTCTCCGGCCCCCAGCGCCATCTGTGCAGCGAGCTGTGCTGGGAGCGATTTGGTGATTCACTGGAACCTGGTGAAGAGCCTGGCAAGGCTCCGACAGCAAACAGGATATGGTAAATTCTCTCGAGGCTTCGCCCAACTGCTGTGGTTTCCTTGATATGCTCCGGTTCCCCCAGAGCAGCCTTCAGTTTTTATTGCTTTACAGTGGTTTTCACACACGCGCGCGCGCGCGCGCGCACACACACACACACACACACACACACACTCTGGTTCAGGCAGAATGAATGACACATGAATCTGTGAGTTTGGTACTTCTCTGTGAGGCCCAGAGGAACAGAGGCTCTTGCCCAAGGTCACAGTGTGAGCCAGTGGAAGGATGGGACAGGACCTCGCACCAGGGCTGCTCACCCAGAAGTCCTGGAGCATTCGAGGAAAACACTCCCAGCTCGACGCCAAGGCACTTGTTACCTATCACCAGCCATGACCCTGCTTTCATCTTTATAATCCACTGGAGGGTGGCTCAAGGTCAGGCTAATCTAGTCTCACATGGCATTCACCAAACATGATTTCTAAACTTGGACAGGCTGCATTGTATTTCAATACAGGCGTTCCCTTCCCAGAATGTCCCTGTACCTGCCACTCACTGGAGTGTTTGCCTAAGGCAGTCAGATTTTTTATTATTATTATTATTATTATTATTATCATCATCATCATCATCATCATCATCATCATTATTATTTTGATAGGTAATACAAACACACTGTACTGATGTCAGAAAGTACCAACAAAGTAACAAAGGAAAGCGACTTTCTCACACACACACTTAGTCATTCAGTTCTCATCCCCAGACCTAAGTGCTGCTATCAGGTTTTTGGGTATCCTTCCAGAGTTATTTCACGAATACCCAAATATATATAAAATTATATACATATATATCATTTTTTTAAAATGGTGGAGGTGTTCTATTTATACTCTTTCTTTAAATGTCTTCTTGACATATTCATTCTGATATAATGGAAATATGAAACATATTTGCCTTCCTCCCTTTCCTCTGACTGTAAGAGAAAAGTACAAACTAGGTAATTTGTAAGTAATAGAAATTTATTTGGCTCTGGATGCTGGGAAGCCTATCAGCATGGCTCCAGTACCTACGTGGCTTCTGGTAAGGGCTGACTTGCTGCATCGTAAGATGGCAAGAGTTAGTCCATGGGTGAGAAAAAGCAAAAGATTAAACTCACAGTCTGAAGCCCTGTCATAATTGGCATTCACAGAAATGCATCCCGTTAGGCCATACCTCCTAACATTGTTGCTTTGAAGATTGTTTCCAATTCGTGCTTTTTATTGGGGGGGGGGGGAGACACCTCCAAACCACAGCAATAATATCCAAAATAGAGCTCCTGATTTCCCTTGGTTGTCCCCCTTGTCCCATCCTAGTCTTTGCCATCACGGCAAATGGCACTACTCAGCTGGGGAGTCAAACGTAGGAGTCAAACATAGGAATCAAAAAACAAGAAGACGGAAGAAAGCTCATAGAAGGGAAACGAAGAAGAAATATCAAATGTAATGTGGAATCTTGGATAGCTCCTGGAACAGAAAAGGGAACAGTAGTGAAAAAATTCTGGTGAAATTTTAATAAAGTGTGTAGTTTAAGAACTAGTATTATACCAAAGTCAATCTTCTGATTTTGAGCATCGTGGTGTGGTTATATAAGATGTGAACACTCAGGGAGGCCGGGGCGATAGCTCACACTACTCATCTCTCACCACGTCTGTGTGCTTCTTACCTTGCTCCAGTACAACCCACTGTCCACAGAGCAGCCAGGATGTCTTTTAAGAAAGCCTCAGAGGAGGGGCATGGTGGGACCTGTAATCCTAGTGGCTGAGGAGGCTGAGGCAGGAGGATTTCAAATTCAAAGCCAGCCTCAGCAACTTAGAAAGGCTCTAAGCAAAGATAGCTAGCATAGAGGGAAGGGAGGGGTGGGGGTGGGGGTGGGGTAAAATTAATAACAATGTGTGACAGATACCATTGCCCT